>MU123748.1:41404-147587 GCA_014904935.1 Melanogaster broomeanus | reverse complement strand
CGATGTTCCTGTATAATCCTTATTTCTTCCGGAGACAAGACGTTCAGCAAGGGGAGTTCATCTCTCCTGCGATGGACATTGGGAAGGTGTATGAGGTAGGTTCTTCCACAACAACCAAAGGTGCCGTGTCGACGTCACGGCTGGAGTTGACACAAGAAGGCATGCAGGATGCAGCCTGACCGCCTGCGGTGGAACACGAATCCGACGGCTGTGCGGACGCGTGCGCCGGATACTGGAATAGGGGATCCAGTTGAAGAGGGAGCCACCGTAGCCGCCTCGATGCTTCCTGGATGATTAAGTGGTGCGGTAGTGGTGGCCGGCAAGATGTGGGCCGGAGGAGAACTACCTATCTATATGACGTGAGGTTTCAGTTCAGAGGTTTAATACGGGTGAGCAAGAATATGAACGCACGGCAGAGTTGTCTTGCACTGGCGGACGTCTATATGGGCCATCTTCTGCATAAACAAGATTACCTTCAGCAATCACAAAGCGAACAGTAAGGCGACCAAGACGCACGGTGACAATAACACATCAAGTTGAAGATCACCCTGCCCAGAGAGGCTGGTACAATTTCGCCATCACGCTGCAGTAAAGCCCGTGGGCTAGGCGCCGTGGCAACGCGCTTTACACAAATCATATGGGTGTCAGATGCTCAGTTAAGAGCAAACAAGTGAAGAAATGGTGCGTACAGGAGCCATCCGGTTGTATGCGACGTTAGTCACTCGAATTGGTGCTTGTGAGGTGGATCGATGGGAACGTCGCATGATCCCTTGACGAATTCGACCAATTCTATCACTCGAATGACTGTCTGTAGCAGTGGATCTCTCACGATGTCGCATGAAGGCTTTGCGCATTCGATTGACCGGACCCCGAATTTGTTGTCTGCTATGAGTTGCAGAGGCGCCAGGTTGAGCGATGGAAGTGAAATAGGAAACACTATCGGTGGCAGGATTTTGAAGGGAGTTCTTCTGTGTACCGCTACCCTTTGGGGTGAGCTCGTGGAGAGTGGCATCCAGCTGCGGCTTTCGACTAGCGTTAGTACGACGGCTCGTGGCGGCAAGAAGACGGCTTCTCACATCTACAGAACACTCTGCTTGCGCTGCATGAACAGGTTGTTTACGATCAGGGCGAGATCGCGTCTGCCCAGAGGTAGGTCACGATGTTAGCGAGTAAACAAGAACGACGAAGCGACAAACAAACCTTGTCTTTTCCATCTTTCGTCTTGTGCGTGAATATGCTACCGAACTTGGGCACGCTGTTCTGTGGAGGTTCGTGCTGTTGTGGAAGTGGATCGCATGAGCATATATGTGAAAATGGAGATAATGTCACGAACCAGAGGCGAATCGCCAACGAAGAAGTTGTTGTAGAGTGGGTCGCATGTGTTGTCAGCGAGAGGGACTACTGCGGGGCACTGAGGGAGGACTGAGAACAAGTTGCAAGTTAACGTGACGGGACACTGACATCGAGGAAGTCACGAAGGGATGATGACTCGCCGGGACGCCTCTTCAGTGCGGTCTCTCCCTTTGGGCCGTCCTTCTCTTCCACGTCCTTGCCCTTCTTGTCGTCTTTCGTGCTTTGCGGGTCTTTCTCTTCTGGAGGGTGGGGCTGCAGGGCACGTCCGTCAGGGTAATCAGTGGCAGTCAAGTTGTAGTGGATGTAAGGTGGGCATACATTGGAGAGATGTTGTGAATCATGATTTGGTTCGTCAACCTGGGTGGGGATCCATGAGTTGACAGGACAGGTGGAAGGGTGGGCACGTACTGTGTCATTCAATGTGGTGGGAGTGTTGTTGAGGAGGGAAGGAGGAATGATGCTTTTGAGGCTCCATATGCGAATGTTGGCGTCGTGTGCCCCACTGACTAGATGACTGCAATCAGGCGAGATCGCCACGGCTTGTACGCAGCTGCCATGCTGAAGAGTGGGTCCAATTTGCTGTAGTGTAGTTGAGTCCCAGAGACGGACTGTGTCGTCCCATGACGGGGATGCGAAGAAATTCCCATTGCGTGAGAGTGCAAGGGAGGGAACGAAGGTGGTGTGACCATCGCATTCCGCGAGTAGTGAGCCAGTGGATGGATCAAAGACTTTGATGGAAGCCTCGCACCCAGCAATGAGTCGCTGGCCATCGGTGGTCCATGCGAGTGAAAATGCATCCGCTTCGATCGGCGGAATGACCAGTTTGGTAGAGTCGATTTGCCAGATTCGTATGTCCCAGGCACAACTGGCAATCTGGTTGCCATGCGGTGATACACGGACCGACTGAACCTCCCGCGTGTGTCCTGTGAGAGTTGCGGAGTCGTTCTCGCGTTGTCGTGCTCCATACAATCACCGTTTTGTCATACGATCCACTCACAACCCTCGCCGAATCTGGGGAGAAATCCAACGACAACACTCCCTTCGAGTGCCCCTCCAACTCGACGACCTTTTCGTGGGTCACTGCATTCCAAATCCTGACCTTCTTATCAAAACCCTCCAGTCGCTATCCACTGTCCATCACTTGAAGCAGCAACTGCCCACACCCCTCCTTCCTCCTTCATCACTGTCCCCACCTCATGACCATCTTCTACCCTCCACGCCCGAGTACTGCCGTCGTTGGAGCCGCCGATGACCTGGTTGCCATCGGGCAGAAACGCCACTGAGTATACGCAACCCGTATGAAGACGTAGCACCAACGGCGGCACCGGCAGCCCTCTAACGCGCCAGTACACGTTCCTCGCTGTTTCGTAGAGCCGATCCATGTCTATCTGCGATGTAATATGGGGAAAGACCAAAGGGGACGGCGGATGAAGATGTGTTTGGGACACGCTTAATGTACGTCGTGTCCATCCCTTCGACGCATTACCCTGACTGACACGTAGTCTCCTTGTAGCTTCGGCACTAATCTTCCCCATCTACGTGTATGCCAAATAACGCCCACCCAGCCAAGGTTCGGTATGTACTAGACTCCACAAGCACTTGTGCATACCGCCGTGCCCATTTTCACCATATCATATATGTCAGAGCAGCATAGTGAAGTCACGACGGTACGCCCGCAAGACGGACACATGGGTCACAGCCAATCAACTGCGCCGAAAGCGTTCTGCAATCCTCGGCAATTTTCAGAGGTGCCAGTGGGCGATTGCTGTGCAAGTGCCAGGTGGCAGAATACCTGCGCACGTCTCGTGCCATTCCGTCCCAGTACCGCCTCGAGCCTGCTGTGCTCGATTCGTCTAAATGCTGGACAAGTTGAATATTGACGACGCCGTGTGATACTACTTACATCTTCCTTGCTATTGGCTCCCAAGAAACCCACCTACTTCCTGTAGGCCTCCGTTCCACACGCATGGGCCATTTAGATTCCCTTGTCACTACATCGACGTGAGTTAGCTCTCTGGCTCTGTCTTGTTCTGCACCTGCGGTTCCATATGGTCGACTGTCATACGTTGCTGACTCGTCCTACAACTGTTTCACCACCCCCACACGCAGCCATCATGCACGAAACCTCTCACATGAAGCTTCTGTGACTTTTGCTCATCTATTACTTTCACAGCCGCTCGCTATCCCACTCTATAGGTAGTCAACGATTTGCGGCAAGGTACTCTGCATTGCGAAAACCAGGAAGAAGCGGATGTGCTATCATTCGCCCTAGACCTGTCGATTTCCAACGTTGTCCTCATCAGCAATTCCTCCGTCGCTACATTTGATTGGATGGATCCGTTCTGGCGCTACTTCGGAATTTGATGCCATATTCAATGCTGCAGGAAAGAAAGAATGTGCTCGCGGGATGGAAATACCTCTCCGCCTTTGGGTCTTGCATCCACAAATCGGTCCAGCGAGGACCCTGAAATTCCGGCTGGATTCCGTCTTTTCATATCCTTGATATCAACCGTTTCGCTGCTGTGTGTCCTACTTTCCTTGTCCCCACAGTCCTCCCCGTGCTGCGAAGTCACGCGTCCGAGGTTCCGAACGTTTGAGTTGCGTTCGCAGACTGTCTCGATAGCTGTCTACCAGGCGTGGGGTCCTAAAGATATTGACTCGCTGGTCAGTGTTCCAAACCTAACCACTCTCAGTCGATCCCGCAGGCAGCTGTTCGATCCACGCAATTCTTGCATCCTCGTCGGTGGCTGAAGTGAGCTTGGCGTTCGCATCAGCGAGTGGCTGGCCCTGCATGGTGCCCGCCACATATGACGAGCCGTCACGGGCCCAGAGGTCTTACCAAACTCGACAGTCTACATGTCCCCTACCCTCATGCCTAAGGTGTACAAGTTGAGGTGACCGCCGCAGACGCTCTCGATAGGGAGTAGCTTCCTGCTGTCGTCGAGAATGCTAGGAAGGCTGGACCAATTGGGAAAATCTTAACAAACGCCAGTGACCCGCACTTAGCCGAGTTCGGGACCTCATAGTCTCAACTAGCAGTTCGGTGGGCAATAGGCGCCAACATCGGTCCATTAGCATTGCAATTAAGTTTGGTTGTGGCGAGAATCGTGCTCTGAAAACTAGGTGGAACGCCGAAGCAGAACGAAACCTTTGTTCGTTCGACACAATACTATTAGTAGTACAAATTATTGCATGGCTGACGACAGACGGAGTGTTCGAGATACACGTGAGGTGCTGATAAAAATGCCAGTGCTTGTGTGCGGGAGCATGATGTCAATAAGTGGGGCAACAAAGGAATCGGCATGAACACCCGCAGCAACGACATTACACTACGTAACTTTCTTCTAGGATTGAGCCGACACAGCTTCGACGAGTTCACGCCTGGTAAACTCGACGAGCTCCTCGTTTGATGGGCGCTGTCGACCCGCATCATCGGTGCTCCAGCATCGTTGAATGAAAGACCATTGATGGTCTGAGATCAGGTCGCAACTAGGCCGCCTCGGAACCTCCCCGATTAAGATTGCATGCATGACTTGGATGTCACGCACATAGTAATGGTAGGGCACATTCCCTGTCAGAACCTGTCGACGACCAAATATATGACTATGCAAACGCAAAACAGGACGTTCGTGTGACAAACCTGCAACATGATTCCGCCGAATGAGTACACGTCGCTTTGCGTCGTTGGAACAAACTTGGGTGGATTCTCCTCGTCATCGGACACGTGAAGGTCAAGTAGCTCAGGAGCTGCCCAGCGCAGCGTTCCTCTCGCCTGACAGGATGTCGCAAAGGTGGAACCTCCAATTTCTGTCAACAATGTTGACAGACCGAAATCGGCAATGCATGCTCTCCCGTTGCCTCGGATGAGCACGTTTGACTGTGAAGCGAGGAATAAGTAGGTACGAGAGTTGATGGAGGCACAAATACACATACGCCAGAGAGATCGCCATGTACTACGGACCGGGAATGCACTACCAGATATCATATCACACATCAGCGATTACATAACCATGATTATCCATTGTTACTCACGGTGCTGTAGACCCACAGCAACATCACCAACCTGGGCCATGTCGAAATCAGATTTACGTTCAAGAGCAGGTGCAGTTGATACGTACCAAAACAAGCCTTTGCTCCGTTGTTAGCTTATCGTTCCAGCGCTCCAGATAAGACGTCAATGCGCCGTTTTCAAGCCATGGACAAACCATAGCGGGAAACTGCCCAAACCCCGTGGTCGTCCCGAAGAGTGGTAAGACGTTGGGGTGGTCGAGTTTTAGCCACACTTTGATCTCCCGGCGAAGTCTCTGGATGGCTTATTGGCCTAGGACAGAGAGTGAAGAAATTCCACAACGCTAACCTTGCTTTTCTGGGCATAATCATCACCAACATCGTTGCAGTACATCTTGATCACCTTTATAGCAACCTAGACGGACTATCAGTTCGATGGCTTCAGAAAGATGAGCGATTGTACATCTATAGACCTCCTGCTCATGCGGAACGTGCCTCTGTAGATGTCCCCGAAGCTGCCGGATGCGAGTGGGAGTTCACCTTCTCGAACAACATTACCGGTGAGGTCGGTTGCAAAGATAGAACGGCTGTCATCCGAGTCAGTTCGTGTGCCATTCAATCCCGTTAACATTAAGGCCCACATCTCCTGGACATTCCACGCAGTATCCTGTGTCGGTTGTTTGAAAGCAGTAAAAGGCTTCACCACGCTGCTACCTGAGCTATCGCTGTCACCGTCGGAACTAGGACCTGTGACATTAGTAAACGTAAGGTACAAGCGGGTCAGATGAACTATTGTTATCGAGGACAGACGAGGCACCCACCGAAGGACCGGGATCGTTTCCTTTAGCGTCTGCATTGATCGTCGGAGGGAAGGGAGCCTCAGATGCAGAGGCCGAGGGATCTGCGGAGGGACGCACTTGCGACGTATCTAAATGCGTTAAATCACGAGCGATATTAGTCATGGGCTTTGGTGCAGTGAATATGGAGGATGGTACATACCTGCGTACGTCTCAGGTTGCTGCGGCTTACCCCCAACTACGACCAGCTGAGTGGAAACACGGTCGGTGGCAGGATGTTGAAGGGAATCCTTCTGTGTACCGCTATCCTTTGGGGTGGGCTCGTGGGAAGTGGCATCCAGCTGCGGCTTTCAACTAGCGTTAGCACGACGGCCCGTGACGGTGAGAAGACGGTCCCTACATCTACAGAACATTCAGATTTTGCTCCGTGAATAGCTTTTTTACTATCTGGCCGAGATCGCGTCTGTCCAGAGGTAGGTCACGACGTTAGCGAGTAACAAGAACGATGAAGCGATAAACAAACCTTGTCTGCTCCATCTTTCGTGTTGTGCGTGAATATGCTACCAATCTTGGGCACGCTCTTCTGCGGAGGTTCGTATTGTTGTGGAAGTGGGGCCTGTACAAGTCGCATGAGCATATACGTGAAAATGGAGAGAATGTCACGAACCGGAGGCGAGTCGCCAACGAAGAAGCTGTTGTAGAGTGGGTCGCATGTGTTGTCAGCGAGAGGGACTACTGCGGGGCACTGAGGGAGGACTGAGAACAAGTTGAAAATTAACGTGGCGGGAGACTGACATCGAGGAAGTCACGAAGGGACGATGACTCGCTGGGACGCCTCTTCAGTGTGGTCTCTCCCTTTGGGCCGACCTTCTCTTCCGCGTTCTTGCCCTTCTTGTCGTCCTTCGTGCTTTGCGGGTCTTTCTCTTCTGGAGGGTGGGGCTGCAGGGCACGTCCGTGAGGGTAATTAGTGGCAGTCAAGTTGTAGTGGATGTAGGATGGGCATACATTGGAGAGATGTTGTGAATCATGATTTGCTTCGTCAACCTGGGTGGGGATCCGTGAGTTGACAGGACAGGTGGAAGGGTGGGCACGTACTGTGTCATTCAATGTGGTGGGAGTGTTCTTGAGGAGGGAAGGAGGAATGATCCTTTTGAGGTCCCATATGCGAACGTTGTCTTCAGCTGATCCACTGACTAGATGACTACCATCAGGCGAGATCGCCACGGCAATTACGTAGCTGCTATGCTGAAGAGTGGGTCCAATTTGCTGTAGTGTAGTCGAGTCCCAGAGACGGACTGTGTCCCATGACGCGGATGCGAAGAAATTCCCATTGTGTGAGACTGCAAGGGAGTAAACACCTCTGGCGTGACCAATGCATTCCGCGAGTAGTGAGCCAGTGGATGGATCAAAGATTTTGATGGACGGGTAGCACCCAGCAATGAGTCGCTGGCCATCGGTGGTCCATGCGAGTGAATTTGCACCCGCTTCAATCGGCGGAATGACCAGTTCGGTGGAGTCGATTTGCCAAATTCGTATGTCCGAGCCACAACTGGCAATCTTGCCATGCGGTGATACGCGCACCGAGAAAACCCCGTGCGTGTGTCCTGTGAGAGTTGCGAGTCGTTCTCGCGTTGTCGTGCTCCATACAATCACCGAATTGTCCTCCGATCCACTCACAACCCTCGCCGAATCCGAGGAGAAATCCAACGACCACACTGCCTGCAAGTGCCCCTCCAACTCGACGACCTTTTCGTGGGTCGCTGCATTCCAAATCCTGACCTTGTTATCCTCACCTCCAGTCGCTATCCACTGTCCATCACTTGACGCAGCAACTACCCATACCTCATCTTCCTCCTCCATCACTGTCCCCACCTCACGACCGTCTTCTACCCTCCACGCCCGAGTACTGCCGTCGTTGGAGCCGCTGATGACCTGTTTGCCATCGGGCAGAAACGCCACTGAGTTGATCTGACCCGTATGACCACGTAGCACCAACGGGGGCACCGGCAGCTTTCTAATGCGCCAGTACACGTCCCTCGCTGTGTCATAGAGCCGATCCATGTCTATCTGCGATGTAATATGGGAAAAGACGAAAGGGGACGGCGAATGAAGGTGTGATTCAGGACAGGCTTAATGTACGTCGTCGTCAATCTCTTTAACCCATTAATCTGACTGGCATGCATGTTCACAGCAAGCCACGCAGCCTCCTCGTGGCTTCGGCGCTAACCCTCGCCATCTATATGTATGCCGGGTAGCGCCCACCCAGCCAAGGTTCGGTATGTACTACAGTCTACAGCACTCGTGCATACCGCCGTGCCTATTTCACCATGATCGTACATGTCAGAGCAACATGGTGAAATCACACCAGTACGCCCGCAAGCTCGATGCATGGACACATGGATCACAGCCAAACAATCACGCTGAAGGCGTTGTGCAATCCTGGGCAATTTTCGGGGGCGCCTGTGGGGGATCGCTGTGCAGGAGACACGTGGCAGAATGGCTGCGCACCTCTCACGCCATTCCACAAAATATACCACGTCGAGCCTGTTATGCTTCGCCTTCTCGGCTGACAGGTGTCCATTCAGAGACTGTTATCACTCCATCGACGTGAGTTAGCTCTCTAGCTCTGGCTTGTTCTGGACGTGCAGTTCCATATGGCCGACTGTGATACGCTGCTGACTCGTGCAAACGTTACCTACAGCTGTTTCACCCGCACGCGGCGTCATGCACGAAATACATCCCGTCTACTCTCCTTAGGCTATCGCGGAGTTTACGAATATCGTCTATGCACCTTCCAACATGCTGTCGGCACTGCCATGTCCCTGCATCAACTTCTCTCTGGAAGATGAACACGCATGCAATTCCGTCCCACTCTCTCAACCTGCGCGCACCAAGTCCGGGAATATCGTCGAGAAATGCACTCCCGTCGCAATCGAAACAACTTTTATGAACCGCTCCGGTACGATATGGGTGTCCCTGCACCGAGGGACGGACCGGAGTCGATGGTCAAGATGCCAAGAGGGCTGTTGCCGAGACCAGTGCAGGATGGCACGGAGCTGCATGTGGCGGTGTGAGGATTGGGTTGGTTCATCCATGTGGGTCTATGACTCCGGCACTGATGAATCGATGACTGCCGGTTCCCTGGACTTACGCCCCTCTTAGGCTGTATTGTACCTTGTCAGCTATGTGCGTCTGTGCATGCAAGCTTTCAAAACTTCGTGGCCACTGGAAGAGAACCACATACTTTTGAGACATGAGATTCGGCTTGTATATCTGAAGGCTACGGGCTGGACACGTCTGGAACTTTCCACGTTTCAAATCGGACCCCTACAGCACAAGGATACCCCTTTGAGCTTCCACACTCGACGGCAATGCGGACGTGGTGCACAGTTGCCCATTCTACTACCTTGAATCTGAAGAGCCCTCAGCCCATAGAAGCGTGAGCCATCTAAAATTGACCAAATCAATGGTATGTTTCGAAATTGCAGTTGTCGCTTCAAGTGGGATGTACGTTGATGATGCACGGTGTCATGTCACATACTCCATGCCAAGCCACGTGCCCAGCACCACGTCGTGGCCTTAGGTCTCTTTTATATTCATAAACTTGCTGCGTATTAACGCCCCACTCAGCTTCTCGTAGACGCCCCAAGGTCTTCGTCGAAACTCGTGTCAGTGGCTCGGTGGATTTAGGTTATTCCATGTTCCGGCACTCTATCCTGGAGCCTGCCAGTGATGGTCCCTACCAACTACATATGACCGCCAACAAATACTGAGCGCGGTCTTACTCGACGTTTCATGGCATCATCGGGTGCACGACAGTTAGGAAGCATGCAGTGCACCCAGGAGATTCGTGACTACCTTTCTTCCGCTCTAGTCTGCCTAGGGCGGACTTCATGCAGTGCGCGCCTTCTTGGAATCATCCATGCGATCGATCCATGTCCGCAGCGTAATTGTGCGGTGCTACTCTATGCAGAACCTTCAAGCCGTGGTATGTCCACGCGGACTCGGACGGCGGCTTGAAATGGTGAGGACATTTGCATGCGTTCATACCCGTACATTTCTACCTCAGGCTTCAGAGTCGGATCGGAAGCTTCGGTCCTCCAAGAGTTGATCCGCTCTTCTCTAGTAGGAGCGGCAGATCCCACGGAACAATGGCGATCTACGAGAAATTGTGGGCAACCTGAACTGACGTCGAACTTCTGGGCTAGGACGAGGTATCCAATGACAAGTTGCTGGTTGTACTAACTTGGTCATTGTCAGCCCGTGTTGGATCTTCTCGAAGTCCGGCGGTGAATTGCAAGTCAATCGCGTCATACTACACATCTCGGGCCCCGCCTAGATCTTGTGTTGGCCGTGGAGGTTCTGAAGCCCTTCCTTACTCACAACTTTGTCGAGCCGTCATTTTCCGTCGCCAGAACGCTCGCCTGAAGCCTCGGGCGCATTCTCTGTATTTCTATCGTTTGCCATGGGCGCGATGGATGGTGGTCTCGAAGCAGGCTCTTGGATTTTCGTAGGTTCCTGTCGACTTACGATGTGGACAGGTGTTCCAGCCGTCGCTTGCGCCCGGACAACCCACGATATCTCGAACGTCAGCGTAGGAGGTCAGCAGATACCATCCGATTTCATACACACAGCTCGACCAGCGACGTCGCAAATTCCTTCGTGAGTTCAGGTCCGGTTACATGTTCAAGACATTGCCTGAAAGCAAGTGCTAGACGCAATCCACAAGGCCACTGCCATCACGACGCGGAAAGTAGTAGTCGTGTATCACACTGGCGAATGCTATTAGAGACGCGTGCAAGGATATCTCACCAGCCTTGACTACAACCTACAATTTGTAGTTCGGTCATTGGGTCCTGCAGTGGAAAGTGCTGGGCGTATACATAGGGAGAACAGGCAATCTGACCTGACATAATATGAACAATCAGTGTGAACACTATATAATCTCTGGATATCCATACACGACGAGATGTGAAAAATACTACGAGTATTTGTGCGTTCTGACAAGAAATGCGAAGTCGAATGGCTTGTCGAACTGCACGCATCCTGGTCTGACTGAAGTACCCGTCCTTCAAACTGCGCATGAAAAGTTCAGCCAAGATATACTAAAGTCCAGTTGATCGCCAATGCTCTCAACGGTTCCCAAAGTCTAGCTTATACCCATAAATCATACAATCCAGTAATTGATCGTCATCTTCGGTATTTGCATGCCGACCTATCGCAGGCTGTTTCGTCGACTCAGGATGGGGCTCGGGTGCATCGTCCACGAGCCTTGTGAGGTCGGATGGTTGTGTATCAGTACTCATCTGTGGAGGCGAGCTGACTAGACACGAGGGGCCGGTGATGGTGACATCGAAAGTAAAGGGCTGGTGACACTGAGGAGAAGGATCTAATCCCACTGATGAGGTATATGGTAGTGCAATACCGGGAGATGGTAGCTGACGGGATGACGGGAAAGGCCCCGGTGACGCGCTTGCCGTAAGGGAACACTGAAATTGAGCAGGCGGCGATGTCGACAGCCCAGAATAGACGGGAGACTGGTGATCGTCCTCTGGACCGGCGCTGAAGTCAGGGGATGTACCGTTACGTCGTCGATGTTCCTGTATAATCCTTATTTCTTCCGGAGACAAGACGTGCAGCAAGGGAGATCCTCTTCCTGCGGATGGACATTGGGGAGGTGTACGAGGTAGGTCCTTCCACACAGACAAAGGTGCCGGTGTCGACGTCACGGCTGGCAGTTGACAAAGAAGGCATGCCGGATGTCAGCCTGAGCGTCTGCGGTGGAACACGAATCCGACGGCTGTGCGGACGCGTGCGCCGATACTGGAATAGGGGATCCAGTTGAAGAGGGAGCCACCGTAGCCGCCTCGATGCTTCCTGGATGATTAAGTGGTGCGTAGTGGTGGCCGGCAGGATGTGGGCCGGAGGAGAACTACCTGTCTGTATGACGTGAGGTTTCAGTTCAGAGGTTTAATACGGGTGAGCAAGGATATGAACGCACAACTGAGTTGTCGTGAACCGGCGGACGTCTATATGGGCCATCTCCTGCATAAACAAGATTACCTTCAGCAATCACAAAGCGAACAGTAAGGCGACCAAGACGCACGGTGACAATAACACATCAAGTTGAAGATCACCCTGCCCAGAGAGGCTGGTACAATTTCGTCATCACGCTGCTGTAAAGCCAGTGGGTTAGACGCCGTAGCAATGCGCTTTAGACAGATCATACGGGTGTCAGATGCACAGTTAACAGCAAACAAGTGGAGAAATGGTGCGTACAGGAGCCATCCATCCGTATGCAACGTTAGTCACTTGAATTGGTGCTTGTGAGGTGGATCGATGGGAACGTCGCATGATTCCTTGACGAATTCGACCAACTCTATGACTCGAATGTCTGTCTGTAGCGCCTGTCCCATCCAAGCCTCCCTGTGCTTGTGTAGTGGATCTCTCACGACGTCGCATGAAGGCTTTGCGCATTCGATTGAGTGGACCTCGAATTTGTTGTCTGCTATGAGTTGCAGAGGCGCCAGGTTGAGCGATGGAAGTACGAGAGGAAACACTGTCGGTGGCAGAATTTTGAAGGGAGTCCTTCTGTGTACCGCTACCCTTTGGGGTGAGCTCGTGGGGAGTGGCATCCAGCTGCGGCTTTGCGTTAGTACGACAGCTCGTGGCAGTAAGAAGACGGCCTCTTACATCTACAGAACACTCTGCTTGTGCTCCGTGAAATGCTTGTTTACGATCAGGGCGAGATCGCGTCTGCCCAGAGGTAGGTCACGACGTTAGCGAGTAACAAGAACGACGAAGCCGTAAACACACGTTGTCTTCTCCATCTTTCGTTTTGCACGTGAATATGCTACCGAGTTTGGGCATGCTCTTCTGCGGAGGTTCATGCTGCTGTGGAAGTGGAGCCTGTACAAATTTATGAGCATATAGGTGAATATGGGGACAATGTCACGAACCGGAGGCGAATCGCCAAGGAAAAAGTCATTGTATAGTGGATCGCATGTGTTGTCAGCAAGAGGGACTACGGCGGGGCACTGAGGGAGGACTGAGAATGAGTTGAAAGTTAACGTGATGGAAAACTGACATCGAGGAAGTCCCGTAGGGATGATGACTCGCTGGGACGCCTCTTCAGTGTGGTCTCTCCCTTTGGGCCGTCCTTCTCTTCCACATTCTTGCCCTTCTTGTCGTCCTTCGTGCTTTGCGGGTCTTTCTCTTCTGGAGGGTGGGGCTGCCGGGCACGTCCGTGAGGGTAATTAGTGGCAGTCAACTGGTAGTGGATGTAGCATGCGCATACATTGGAGAGATGTTTTGGTTCGTCAACCTGGGTAGGGACCCGTGAGTTGACCGGACAGGTGGAAAGGTGGGCACGTACTGTGTCATTCAATGTGGTGGGAGTGTTGTTGAGGAGGGAAGGAGGAATGATGCTGTTGAGGCTCCATATGCGAACGTTGGCGTCGTGTGCACCACTGACTAGATGACTGCCATCAGGCGAGATCGCCACGGCATGTACGTTGCTGCCATGCTGAAGAGTGGGTCCAATTTGCTGTAGTGTAGTGGAGTCCCAGAGACAGACTGTGCGGTCCCATGACGCAGATGCGAAGAAATTCCCATTGCGTGAGACTGCAACCGAGTAAACGTACTCGGTGTGACCCTTGCATTCCGCCAGTAGTGAACCAGTGGATGGATCAAAGATTTTGATGGAACCACCCCAGCACCCAGCGATGAGTCGCTGGCCATCGGTGGTCCATGCGAGTAAATTTGCATCCGCTTCGATCGGCGGAATGACCAGTTCGGGGCAGTCGATTTGCCAGATTCGTATGTCCCAGGCACAACTGGCAATGTGGTTGCCATGCGGTGATACGCGCACTGACCAAACCCCGCGCGTGTGTCCTATGAGATTTGCGAGTCGTTCTCGCATGGTCGTGCTCCATACAATCACCGTTTTGTCCCACGATCCACTCACAAGCCTCGCCGAATCGGGGGAGAAATCCAACGACCACACTCCACCCGAGTGCCCCTCCAACTCGACGACCTTTTCGTAGGTCGCTGCATTCCAAATCCTGACCTTGTTATCCACACCTCCAGTCGCTATCCACTGTCCATCACTTGAAGCAGCAACTGCCAACACCCTATGTTCCTCCTTCATCACTGTCCCCACCTCACGACCGCTTCCTACCCTCCATGCTCGAATACTGCGATCCTCGGAGCCACTGATGACCCGGTTGCCATCAGGCAGAAACGCCACTGAGCTGATCCCACCCGTATGACCACGTAGCACCAACGGCGGCATTGGCTTCCCTCTAACGCGCCAGTACGCATTCCTCGCTGTTTCGTAGAGCCGATCCATGTCTATCTGCGATGTCAGACAGGGAAAGACCAAAGGGGATGGCGGGTGAAGGTGTGTTTCAGGACGGGCTTAATGTATGTCGCGTTCATCTCTTTAACCCATTATTACTCTGACTGGCATGCACCGCGTTCACAGCAAGCCACGCAGTCTCCTCGTGGCTTCGGCGCTAATCTTCGCCATCTATATGTATGCTGAGTAGCACCCGCCCAGCCTAGGTTCGGTATGTACTAGATAGTAGACTCTACAGCACTCGTGCATACCGCTGAGTCCATTTTCGCCATGATCATGTATGTCAGAGCAACATAGTGAAGTCACAACGGTATGCCCGCAAGACCGACACATGGATCACAGCCAATCAACTGCGCCGACGTCGTTCTGTATTCTTTGGCAATTTTCAGGGGGGCCAGTGGCTGGTGACTGTGCTGGTGCTAGGTGGCAGAAAATCTGCGCACATCTCACGCCATTCCATGACGTATACTGCATCGAGCCTGCTGTGCTTCACCTTCTCGGCACCTAGATACCCTTGTCACTCCATCGACGTGCAGTTAGCTCTCTGGCTCTGTCTTGTTCTGAACGTGTGGTTTCATATGGCCGACTGTGATACCCTGCTGACTCGTCCAAACATCACCTACAGCTGTTTCACCACCACCGCATGCATCCAACATACACGCAACACTTCCTGTGTGCTTTCTTCAGGCTATACAGAGTTTATAAGGATCGCATATGCACCTTCCAACATGCTGTCGGCACTGCCCTATCCCTGCATCAATATCTCCGTGGTAGGTGATTACCGATGCAATCCCACTCCCTGAGCCCGCACGCACCAAGTCCGCGAATATCTTCGAGGAATACACTCATCGCAATTAAAACCACTCTTTTAAGAACCGCACTGCGCAATGTAGGGTCCCGAGGCCAAGTGGACGGACCAACTGTTCAAAGAAGATGAGATCCGAAGAAAGCCCAGGAGATCCTGGGACATCGACATCTATTGACGGTCCTCGTCGGTCCTCGGACGTGCCTTAGCAAGGTTTTGCGCCGACCGAGCTCAAGGTGCGTGTGCTTTTGAGAGAAGTCGTGGTCATCGGTGCACCCGAATCTCACCAGATATCGATCAACAGATCGCCTTGTCATTTATCACATCGTATTCGACGCTGTCCTCTTTCGGGGTCACTTAAAGTCCGACTGCGCCATCGCGAACTCCGATGGAAAACTACTCTTCACCATCAAGGCATTCGAAATTGCGTGTGCTCCCGATGCCGAGCCCGTTCCCATCACTGACAACAGGCGGGAACGTCTGACCACGATCTGGCAATCCACATCTTCCCTGTTATCTCGCATCGCTGCCAGCCCAGGCTTCAGTTGGCTCGGTCTTCAAGCTCCTCGCGCAGGATGCAGCGGCATCGGGCAGGAGTGTTATCCGAGCTGTCCACTGGGCGAAGACCTCAGACATCGGTATTGCAGTAACATCGAGGCAATCCTCGGAGAACTCGTCGTGGAGTCTCCTGCGTCGCTAGCACTGCAGAGGATGCAGTGGTCAAGACGACGTTGCTCGCTCTCGAGACTTGAAACCTCGGAGAAGATGTTGCAAGCAGCGTGCTTGCGAGGTGGGTCGATCTCATTACGACTTACATTGGTGTTAATTTTTCGTGCAGCTTCGATCTTGTGTTGCATGATGTCAATCTCGCTGCGGTCCCAGTTGATATCTCCTCTTCGGCGAATTTCCTGGTGTCGAACGGTACAATTCTTCTCTCTGTCCCAGGTAGGCTGATCTTCTTCTCGCCCCATGGAGTCGGACCTCACCGCACTCGCAGCCTCGGGTGTCCATGTTGAAGATGCCAGTGTCGGGGCGCTGACTTTGGGTGCGTTGGCGGAGCAATTGGCGGACATCGCCGAATCTAGCATTTTCCGACTTCGTTGATGGATGGGCGCTCGTATACGTTCGTGTTTCGCAGCCAATTCTCGCTGTCCCAGCGGGTCTCTTCGAGAGTGTTATCATCCAATCTTTTGAACATGTTCAAGAAGGGGATCTGATGGAAATCGCAAGCAATATCTCCGCAAACGTGGAGTTGTGGATCCCCGGAGTCTGACGACGCTGCCGGCATTGGTGCCCCCAGTTCGCCTCGTGCATCGTTGAAGGAAGCTGCGCGCGAGAAGGCTGTGCACGAATCTCCGTCGCAACTCCCTCTTGCTTGAACAACACATGAAGATCATCAAGATCGGCCATGTCTTGTTGGAGATTCGTTCATGACAGTGCAGAGTAAACGCAACCACCGCTACACCGTTGGCGGGATTCTTTACTGCTTACCACATCCTCCTTCACGGTACTCTGATCAGCCACCTTTCGTCATTGGCACTGCGATCACACAACGTAAGCTCTCCGTGCCCACGAGCAGCGTCGGTTTTTTTCCAAACATGCTGCCTATCAAAACCGCCATCTGTGAGACAAAGACATTCGTTGGATATCTGGCCCAGTCCAAACAGTCTCTGATGGTATGCTTGTCGCCCGAGGAGTAACCTACGAGGATATCGTCGCTCAAGCCAAATCCTTCTCCAGCGGTTGCGGATACTTCAAACATCTCTTCGCGCTGGGGGGAATGAACGTGGAGACCATATCTCAGTTGGAGTTCAACCATCTCACGCCTAAATACACGATCTCGCTTCCGAACGGGGAGGAACAATACCAGTTCCTCCATCTGAGAAATGGGCACGTTATCCTTCGGTTTGACAATCACTTCTACACTGAGGAAGCCGCGCGTCGGTTTTTAGATGCCATGTTTACCTCATGATGGCATTGGACGGGACGCCCGTGTCAAGATCCATGATATCTCTGCTGTGAGCGCCACAGAACACCACATCCCTTGACTGCAAAGTTCCTGACGGTGGGAGAACGGCCATCCGCCATCGAAAGACAAGATAAGACTTCATGACAACACCGTTGTTGCCTTTTCCAGTAGTGAGCTGTGAGCACAGGGCGTGATGCTGGACAACACGTTTGGGCCGCTATCACCGACAGGCCGATATGCTGTATGACGCGGTCTTGTCCGTGCAGAGAAAGGTCAACCGAGCAACCCACTTAGGTATGAGCATTAGCTGTCGTCATCTCTGAATGCATGCGTGCCCTCGAGGACTAATCTAATGATGCCGCGGGTGATGACAGGTTGGCCAATAACCTCATAAGAAAGTACAAGCGCCCTGCGGGATTGGTACTGCAAATAGCTACGAGCAACGTGGGCCGAGCGACTACAACCATTTCCTTCCCGAGTCACGATGCGCCGACGTTGATTTTTGGAAGTGAGTAGATCTTGGAGTCACTCGTCATTCATTTCGCGTCTCAAACCCGATAACGTTTTTAGTTGGCTTACAGGTCATATTCGTAGGCACAGGATTAGTAGCTCCCAATCACAGCGTTGACCTACAAACACGTCCACCATGCAAGAGATTGCGAGGGACTTCTGCAGCAACGAAGGGGAGAGAAGGGGTACTGGGTTTCAGGTATACGGGCCGAGTAATGCCCATCGTCCTGCTGAAAATAAAGACAATGTAAAACACATAACCTTGTGGAATGACAGGACACTAGCTACTTATCAAAAACGCCTCAGGGTGTCAGTGACAGCCGTAAGAAGCAGGTCTCCATGCAGAAACACCATTCGGCCCGACACTGCGAACGAAGTCTCAACATGTGATCGTTCTAGTCACAAATTCTTAGTTTGGATCGTTCGCAGGTCCCCTTTCGCAGTGACTCGGCGTACCATCACATTCAGTGCTCATAGACGCAATCAACAATGACGAATATCACAAGGGAACAAGCAGAGGTCTGGTTCGAGGGGGAGGACATCTCCGAGTACCCACGCATTGGCAGATGCTAGAGAAAAAGAAATCTCATGCCTTGAGGACGGACGGCAAGAGAGCTACGAGTACCATCATTGCTATACGCAGTGAAATTGGCTGCCAGTGGAGAGGGAGGAGGGGAATTCGGCCTCACGCAGAACCAGTGAACCATGGTGAAAATTCACGTCATATCTCTATACACAAAGAGGTGGAAATGGATACAGCTATAGCGAGGCAATGTGAAGATAACGAGGGAAAAGATGGATGAAGCCTTGCGGAACGCCAAATGCTTCCAACCATCCTATTGCCACGGATTCTGGAACTCTGGCAGGTGAATACAAGAATTGAATGTTCCAGCGGCTTCTGCGGAGTCCGGGACATCATCCTGTTGTGCATTCGACTCGAGCTCAAGTTCGATGGTGTCACCTGCGGACGTCGTCCGGTCCAATGCCTCCCCGTCATTACTCGACTGTTGAGACGAGCGGGATAAACGCGAGGAAACTCGCAAGCTTCGCACGACGGAGTACTGAAACTGAGTGGGCGGCGATGTCGACAGCCTAGAACAGATGGGAGACTGGTGATCGTCCTCTGGACAGGCGCTGAAGTCAGGGGATGTACCGTTACGTCGTCGATGTTCCTGTATAATCCTTATTTCTTCAGGAGACAAGACGTTCAGCAAGGGAAGATCATCTTCCTGCGATGGCATTGGGAAGGTGTACGAGGTAGGTCCTTCCACACGGACAAAGGTGCCGGTGTCGACGTCACGGCTAGAGTTGACAAAGAAGGCATGCAGGATGCAGCCTCAGCGCCTGCGGTGGAACACGAATCCGACGGCTGTGCGGACGCGTGCGCTGATACTGGAATAGGGGATCCAGTTGAAGAGGGAGCCACCGTAACCGCCTCGATGCTTCCAGGATGATTAAGTGGTGCGGTAGTGGTGGCCGGCAGGATGTGGGCCGGAGGAGAACTACCTGTCTGTATGTCGTGAGGTTTTGGTTCAGCGGTTTAATACGGGTGAGTAAGGATATGAACGCACGACTGAGTTGTCGTGAACTGGCGGACGTCTATATGGGCCATCTCCTGCATAAACAAGATTACCTTCAGCAATCACAAAGCGAACAGTAAGGCGACTTAGACGCACGGTGACAGTAACACATCAAGTTGAAGATCACCCTACCCAGAGAGGCTGGTACAATTTCGCCATCACACTGCTGTAAATCCCGTGGGCTAGGCGCCGTGGCAACGCGCTTTACACAGATTATACGGGTGTCAGATGTTCAGTTAAGATCAAACAAGTGGAGAAATGGTGCGCACAGGAGCCATCCATCCGTATGCGACGTTAGTCACTCGAATTGGTGCTTGTGAGGTGGATCGATGGGAACGTCGCATGATTCCTTGACGGATTCGACCAACTCTATCACTCGAATGTCTGTCTGTAGCACCTGTCCCATCCAACCCTCCCTGTGCTTGTGTAGTGGATCTCTCACAATGTCGCATGAAGGCTTTGCGCATTCGATTGACTGGACCCCGAATTTGTCGTCTGCTATGAGTTGCAGAGGCGCCAGGTTGAGCGATGGAAGTGAGAGAGGAAACACTGTCGGTGGCAGGATTTTGAAGGGAGTCCTTCTGTGTACCGCTACCCTGTGGGGTGAGCTCGTGGGGAGTGGCATCCAGCTGCGGCTTCCAACTAGCGTTAGTACGACAGCTCGTGGCAGCAAGAAGGCGGCCTCTCACATCTACAGAACTCTCTGCTTGCGCTACGTGAACAGCTTGTTTACGATCAGGGCGAGGTCGCGTCTGCCCAGAGGTAGGTCACGACGTTAGCGAGTAAACAAGAACGATGAAGCGACAAACAAACCTTGTCTTTTCCATCTTTCGTGTTGCGCGTGAATATGCTACCGAACTTGGGCACGCTGTTCTGTGGAGGTTCGTGCTGTTGTGGACGTGGAGCCTGTACAAGTCGCATGAGCATATATATGTGGAAATGAAGAGAATGTCACGAACCGGAGGCGAATCGCCAACGAAGAAGTTGTTGTACAGTGAGTTGCATGTGTTGTCAGCGAGAGGGACTACGGCGGGGCACTGAGGGAGGGCTGAGAACAAGTTGAAAGTTAACGTGACGGGAGACTGACATCGAGGAAGTCACGAAGGGACGATGACTCGCTGAGACGCCTCTTCAGTGCGGTCTCTCCCTTTGGGCCGTCCTTCTCTTCCACGTTCTTCAAGTTGCCCTTCTTGTCGTCCTTCGTGCTTTGCGGGTCATTCTCTTCTGGAGGGTGGGGCTGCCGGACACGTCCGTGAGGTAATTAGTGGCAGTCAAGTTGTAGTGGACGTAGGATGGGCATACATTGGAGAGATGTTGTGAATCATGATTTGCTTCGTCAGCCTGGGTGGGGACCCGTGAGTTGACAGGACAGGTGGAAAGGTGGGCACGTACTATGTCATTCAATGTGGTGGAAGTGTTCTTGAGGAGGGAAGGAGGAATGATGCTTTTGAGGCCCCATATGCGAACGTTGAGGTCGTCTCCCCCACTGACTAGATGACTGCCATCAGGCGAGATCGCCATGGCATATATGTTGCTGCCATGCTGAAGAGTGGGTCCAATTTGCTGTAGTGTAGTCGAGTCCCAGAGACGGACTGTGCGGTCCCGCGACATGGATGCGAAGAAATTCCCATTGCGAGAGGCTGCAAGGGAGAAAACGTAGTTGGTGTGGCCCTTGCATTCAGTGAGTAGTGAGCTAGTGGATGGATCAAAGATTTTGATGGAATGGTCATAGCACCCGGCAATGAGTCGCTGGCCATCGGTGGTCCATGCGAGTGACATTATTCCACGCGCTTTGATCAGCGGAATGACCAGTTCGGTGGAGTCGATTTGCCAGATTCGTATGTCCCAGGAACAACTGGCAATCTGGTTGCCATGCGGTGATACGCGGACCGACCAAACCATGTCCGTGTGTCCTGTGAGAGTTGCGAGTCGTTCTCGCGTTGTTGTGCTCCATACAATCACTGTTTTGTCCTTCGATCCACTCACAACCCTCGCCGAATCTGGGGAGAAATCCAATGACGACACTGCATGCGAGTGCCCCTCGAACTCGACGACCTTTTCGTGGGTCGCTGCATTCCAAATCATGACCTTGTTGTCCTGACCTCCAGTCGCTATCCACTGTCCATCACTTGAAGCAGCAACTGCCAATACCCCACCTTCCTCCTTCATCACTGTCCCCACCTCACGACCGTCTTCTACCCTCCATGCTCGAATGCTGCCATCGTTGGAGCCACTGATGACCCGGTTGCCATCGGGCAGAAACGCCACTGAGTTGATCCAACCCGTATGACCACGTAGCACCAACGGCGGCACCGGCAGTCCTCTAACGCGCCAGTAGACGTTCCTCGCTGTTTCATAGAGCCGATCCATGTCTATCTGCGATGTAATATGGGGAAAGACCAAAGGGGCGGCAGGTGAAGGTGTGTTTCAGGACAGGCTTAATGTACGTCGTCGTCCATCTCTTTAACCCATTACCCTGACTGGCATGCATGCTCACAGCAAGCCACGCAGTTTCCTCGTGGCTTTGGCGCTAACCTTCGCCATCTATATATATGCCGGGTAGCGCCCATCCAGCCAAGTTTCGGTATGTACTAGAGTCTACAGCACTCGTGCATACCGCCGTGCCTATTTCACCATGATCGTACATGTCAGAGCAACATGGTGAAATCACACCGGTACGCCCGCAAGATGGATGCATGGACGCATGGATCACAGCCAAACAATCCCGCTGAAGGCGTTGTGCAATCCTGGGCAATTTTCGGGGGCGGCGGTGGGGGATCGCCGTGCAGGAGACAGGTGGCAGAATGGCTGCGCAGCTCTCACGCCATTCCACGACCGATACCACGTCAACCCTGCTATGCTTTGCCTTCTGTGCTTACAGGTGTCTATTCAGATACTGTTATCACTCCATTGACGTGAGTAGGCTCTCTAGCTCTGGCTTGTTCTGGACGTGCGGTTCCATATGGCGACTGTGATACGCTGCTGACTCGTGCAAACATTACCTATAGCTGTTTCACCACCCCTGCACGCGGCGTCATGCACGAAATACCTCCCATCTGCTCTCCTTAGGCTATCGCAGAGTTTACGAATCTCGTCTATGCACCTTCCAACATGCTGTCAGCACTGCCATGTCTCTGCATCAACTTCTCTCTGGAAGATGAACACGCATGGAATTCCATCCCACTCTCTGAACCCGCACGCACCAAGTCCGGGAATATCGTCGAGAAATGCACTCCCGTCGCAATTGAAACAACTTTTATGAACCGCTCCGCTACGATAGTGGATCGAACAACCGAATGAGGAAGACGGGATCCGAAGAAAACCCAAGAGGTCCAGCGACACTGACATCCATTGACGGTCGTGGTCGGTCCTAGGACGTGCCTTGGCAAATTTTGCGCTGACCGGTTCAAGTTGCGTGTATTTCTGAGAGTAGTCCTGGTCATCGGTATGTTGGGATCTCACCAGATATCGCTCAATAGACAGCTTTGTCAAATCATCCTCAAGAGCGTTGTGCCTGCGCCAAGGGACGGACCGGAGTCAATGGTCGAGATGGCAACAGGGCTGTTGCCGAGACCAATGCAGGATGGCATGGAGCTGCATGCGGCGGTGTGAGGATTGGGTTGGTTCATCCATGTGGGGTCTATGACTCTGGCACTGATGAATCGATGACTGCCGGTTCCCTGGACTTACGCCCGTCTTAGGCTGTATTGTACCTTGTCAGCCATGTGCGTCTGTGCATGCAAGCTTTCAAAACTTCGCGGCCACTGGAAGAGGGCCACATACTTTTGAGACATGAGATTCGGCTGGTATATCTGAAGGCTACGGGCTGGACACGTCTGGAACTTTCCACGTTTCAAATCGGACCCCTACAGGACAATTGTTTGAGCTTCCACACTTGACGGCAATGCGGACGTGGAGCACAATCTCCCATTCTACTACCTTGAATCTGAAGCGCCCTGAGCCCATAGAAGCGTGAGCCGTCTAAAATTGATCAAACCAATGGTATGTTCCGAAATTGCAGTTGCAGCTTCAAGTACGTTGATGATGCACGGTGTGATGTCAAATACTCCATCCCAAGCCACGTGCCCAGCACCACGTCGTGGCCTTGGGTCTGGTTGTAATCATAAACTTGCTGCGTATTAACGCCCCACTCAGCTTCTCTTAGGTGCCCCAGCTCTTCGTCGAAACTCGTATCACTGGCTCGGTGGATTTCGGTTATTCCATGTTCCGGCAGTCTATCCTCGAGCCTGCCAGTGATGGTACCTACCAACTACATATGACCGCCAACAAATACTAAGCGCGGTCTTGCTCGACGTTTCATGGCATCATCGGGTGCACGACAGTTAGGAAGCATGCTGTGCATCCAGGAGATGTCGTGACTACCTTTCTTCCGCTCTGGTCTGCCTAGGGCAGACTTCATGCAATGCGCACCTTCTTGGAATCATCCATGCGATCGATCCATGTCCGCAGCGTCATTGTGCGGTGCTGCGCTATGCAGAACCTTCAAGACGTGGTACGTCCACGCCGGAGTCGGACGGCGGCTTGAAATGGTGAGGACATTTGCATTCGTTCATACCTGTACATAATGGCACCAGGATAGCTGAGCGCTGAGTGATAGACCCCGGGTGACATTCATAAATGGACTAGTTACAAACCAGTTGGCACCATAAATATTGTTATCTTAGATACGATCTAACACTTAGTCATTTCACTGGCAGTACACTTTAAGGGGTTTGTCATCCTATTACTGTGGTTTTCCAAGCCATCCCCAACAGGAGAACTCGTTTCGTGGATGGCAGCCAATTGTCACAGTTTCAGGTTGGTGGTGGCATTGTCGCACCTCCATGTCCACTGTTGTGCTGTAGCTCCTCCACATAGACAAATGTAGTTATGATGTAATCCAGCATGTGCGTCACCGAACGTGAGATCTCGAGGTAAGGTGGATGAGAGGGCTTCATGATCCCAAAGTTGCGCTTGTGGTATTTCGCTAGCTCGAAGGGCGAGTTTTCAGCCTGAAGCTGCAGAGGGTCACATCTGAGCCTTACAGCCAATGTAAGAGCCAGTCTGGACGCGACTTACAACACAGTTCCGACTAGAGCAAAGTTTCCACTTGTACTCACGGCCGTCTGGCCCTACGCAATGACGGTCGCTTTTTCGGGGAATATCAGATGGGCACGCACAAGCTCGATGCAAGCAGAACGCACGAACTAAACCAACGCCATTTAAGCAGTTCATCTGCTCTGACCACTTGTTCCCCGAAATGGATCTTGTCACTTTGGAAAATATGCCAATCGATTACAGCAATTACCAATGAACCACCAGATGGCACCACACCCTGACATAAGTATTGATACAAGCCGACTACTATGGCACGAGAGTTTTGCATAAATGCCAGTAATTCCTCATGCTCGGGGAGTTTATGCATACAACATAAGCGCTTCTGTGAGGGATCCTCCATAATCGGGATCTGCCGGGTTTGCCTGGCCCAGGGCACGTGAACCAGCACAGCTGCACTTTTATGATTATCTAAGTATCCCAAAAGCGGCCACTATGTCCCAGAACATGACCGCATTTGGAAATGTCAATATATTGGCTCTCCTGGGCCTCCTCCTATGTTTTTCGCTTCTATACCACTGTTCCCCTCTACATATACCTAGCCAATTTATTTGTACATCATATATGTATAGTATAGGCCATCTTTAACCGCTTACATGAGCACTTAAAGCATGGTATGTGGGTACAATTAATATATGGTGAAAAAACAAAAAAGCGGTCCGATATTTTGATATTTCAGACATATGGACTGGTAGACTATGTCCAAATTAAGGCATTGTATGTACCTAAAACATATTAGAAGCCCATAGCATGGGGTGGGTTCCTTATGATTGTATGACCATATTCCTCCTGACCGCTTATAGGGGTACTATAAATGCCCCTGTCAGTAATCTCTACATACAAGTATCTAGAGTTGTACCTAGCATCCATAGGTACCTCCCACTCGAATTTCAAAGGCAATCTATTAAGTGTTGAGAGCAGGGGAAGCAATACAGACATATGAAATGCGTGGGAAAATATCTCAAAACATCGGAAACTTGAAAACAACATATCAAAAACAGACAATTGTACACCACACATCTACATAGGGGGCTTGGAAGTAGTTTACATGGGATATATATACACTAGCCATGAGTTTATCTGACTCTGTGCCCCTTATTTAGTGCTTAGAATGTCAAAAATGCAAGGATTGAGTAAATCTCCTATACAAACTATAGTGTTAGTAGAGACACAAGCGGACGCAAAGCAGCCAACACAGCCACATTTTCGGGACACCATATTCTCGTTGATTGTTTGCACTAATCTCTCACAAGGCTGATGTAAACTCATGTTTAGTGTATATATATTCCATGTAAACTACTTCCAAGCCCCTTATGTAGGTGTGTGGTGTACAATTGTCTGTTTTTGATATGTTGTTTTCAAGTTTCCGATGTTTTGAGATATTTTCCCATGCATTTCATATGTCTGTATTGCTTCCCCTGCTCTCAACACTTAATAGATTGCCTTTGAAATTCGAGTGGGATGTATCTATTGAAGCAAACCTAGAGACGAAGTCGATCTAGGCGCACAACACTAAAACCTCACGTAGTTGGAAAGATGAATAAATGATTACCACCTTGTTAGGGAGGTAGAGTCAAGTCTTTAGGTGGAAGGATCAAGAGAACTAAACTGGAGTTCTCTGACCGTTGCATTCAAGTATATATACTACTGAGGAAACCTACCCTAAACTACGATCAGTAAGCAATGACATCATAGTGGAGTAACGGGGCTGTACATAATGGAAGAGAAGCATAGAAGGACATAGCCTTGTGGAGCGGAATGTTCTAGAGTAACATGAGGTAAAGAATGAGGCATGATGTCATAGGGGTCTAGGCATAGTCATGTGATGAGATAAGATGCATAGGTCACGTGATATAGATAAGATAAGATGGAAGTCACGTGACTAGGAAAAGAGGAAAATAATAGAATTGTAACACTACCCCCCATCTAGGGTTCGACTTCCAGGTGAGACCAAATAGATTTAGCAGTTGTCATATTTTCATATGGAGTAAACAGTGAGTTAAATAGCTCCTGTGCCATTCGGAGTTTGCATGGAGCAGAAGGTTTAAGACGATAGAAATCTCGAATAGCATCCTTCGAATTGTCGAGATCAGTTTCAGGCTCCCAGGTTCTTTCGTCGTCCCCATAGCCTTTCCAGTGAACGAGAAATTCAAGCTTGTTTCATACTAGGCGAGAGTTGACAATTCGATCAACTTCAAACTCTTCATTTCCTTCTTCAGTGACTAGCACCGCACCGGGTTTATCGGTTTTCTGTCCAATAAGCTTTTCCTTGTATGGTTTAACACATGACACGTTCACAACCAGGTGAATATGCATCGAGGTGGGGAGTCGTAATTTGACCGCATTGTCTCCGTGAATAGATATAATCGTGTAGGGGCCAAGCCATTTCTCGGTAAGCTTTCGAGAATCATGATTTAAGTTAAGGTTTGAAGTGCTGAGCCACACTTTATCGCCTTTCATATAGGCTGGTGCGTCAGATCTCCATTTATCCGCTTGGGATTTCATTCTATCTTGAGATTTAGAAAGATTGTCCTTTGTTTCCTGAAGCGTGTCTGATAATCCCGATAAGAAGTCGTTAAGAGCCGGAATATTAGATGCGATGGGTTCAATTCCCATGCGTGACTGGTACGTTCTTGTTATCTCGAATGGAGATTTTCCAGTGGCAGACTGTGCCTTGCTATTATAGGAAAACTGTGCTATCGGAAGCCAGTCCGACCATTCTTTCTGTTTCTCAGCAGTAAACAACCTTAAATATTGCTGTAGGTCACAGTTCAACCGTTCTGTTTGTCCATCTGTCTGAGGGTGATAGGCAGTACTAAGCTTCAGCGTGATGCCAAGAGCTTTTCCAAGTTCCTTTGATAAATTACTAGCGAACTGCGGTCCACGATCCGATACCATAGATAGAGGAAGGCCCTTGTCTTTCCAAATGTGGGTGAGGTACAATTTGGCCGTTTCTAATGCCGAAATTGCTTTGATACAAGGAATAAATATAGCCTCCTTTGAGAATCGATCTACAACCACTAGGATTGAGTCAAAACCATTTGAGAGGGGAAGGTCTGTGGTGAAATCGACGGATATATCCACCCAGGGTCCAGTTGGAATAGGTAGTGGCATGAGTTTGCCGGCTGGTGCTTTATTGGTGCCTTTAAACCTTGCACAGCGATCACATTGTGACACATAGTCCTTGATATATTTAGAAAGTCCAGGCCATGTGAATGACCATTTAACCAGCTCCTCGGTTGTAGCTTCCCCGGGGTGCCCAGCGATGTACGTATCGTGGTGTTTTTCAGTTATAAATAGAAAGAGTTCTTCGTCGTGTGGGACAAAGATGTGGTTGTCACATAGATAAAGTCTGTGGAGTTCGGTTAATCCGTATTTTTGGATGTCACTATCCGTGACGTTTTTAGATTTTTCTTTGATGCGAGAAATAATGTTCTTTTCGTAAGCTTCGATGTACACAGCTTTCTTTGCTGCGCTAATCCACTCGGCCGGTATGAGGGTAACACCTTTGTTGTCTGAGTCTATGCCGCTTGCATGATCTACACGATGCGATAAGGCATCTGCCTTCCCCATACTTGATCTAGCTTTGTGTAATAGTTTAAAGTTAAAGCACGATAGATATAGCGCCCATCGTGCCTGCCTCCTGTTTAAGTCCTGGGAAGACATAAAATACTGAAGGTTTTTATGATCGCTCCAAATTTCAAATTCGTAGCGACCACCTTCTAGATAGTGTCGCCAATCTTCTAGAGATTGGATAATTGCTAACATTTCTTTATCGGCAATTTGATAATTACGTTCATGTTCGTTAAACGATCATTCCTAGGAAATCCACTTCTGTGACCGAGAAGGAGCACTTCTCTGGTTTCACGAATAGATCATGTTCTTTTAATGTTCCACCGGGTCATCCGTTTTGGTGAATATCATGAGGTCATCAATATATACGATGCAGACATTGTCCATATCAGCGAAGATTTCATTCATCATCGTCGGAAATGTGGCTGGTGAATTGCACAGCCCAAAATACATGACTAGGGTTCGAAAGCACCAAGGTGGCATACGAAGGCGCATTTCCATTTGTCTCCTTCCTTGATTCTAACGTTGTTATATCCCCATCGTAAGTCCATTTTCGTAAATAACTTCGCTCCCTTTAGTTTGTCGACGAGTTGTGCAATTAGGGGTAGCGGATAGTTGTTTTTGACAGTATGTTCATTTAAATAACGGTAATCTTGCACCATATGCTTCTTGCTGTCTTTCTTTGGTACAAAGAAGACTGGTGACGTTTGCTCAGATTTAGAAGGTCTGATGTAACCCTTAGCTAATTGGTCGTCAATGAACTCTTTGACTTCCTGTTGCTCCATGTAGGATAAAGGGATCATTTGTCCTTTCTTGGGAACGAATCCTTCTTTTAGATCTATAGCATGGTCCCATGGTTTTCGTATTGGCATGTGTTCTGATGCTTTCTTGGAGAACACTGATAAATATTCATGATACGCCTTTGGAACAAGTTCCTCAGGTAATTTGTCCTTGGGTTTCTCGGTAACAATCTCTCTGAGAAGCCGATAGCCCTCTATTTCCTGGATTATGTGATTCCAGTTAATCTTCTTTTTGCCTTTTTCGTATAGCGAACATGTATCCAGACATCGTGAGAGTGTGACTTTACCCATTGACCAATCAATGTCAGGGTTGTGCTTGATGAGCCATGTGAATCCAATTATTACAGCGACTGTGCCAAGGTCTGTGACTTCAGCCTGCACTAGTTCAGTATGTCCTTGGAAATCCATAATGAACTCTGTAGCGTGGGTTATGTCTCCACTCTTGTTCTTGGTTCCATCTACATTAAATACGGGAATAGGACAATCTAGTCATCATAAGGGAAGTCCGTTTTCCGTTGCCCATTTTCGATCTACAAAAGTGTCATTGGCTCCGGAATCTAGGAGAGCTTTTGTTTTTATTTGTTTTTCTTTGGTTTGGATTGTGATGTTGAGCAGTGTTTCTCTTTTCTGCTTCATGTTCCATACCAGTATTTTCTCTGGGATTTCATAAATAGAATCCGACTTCGTAGCTTCTTCATTTTTTTGTGATTTGTTAAAAGGAGAATTAAGCACAGGTTCACGCCTGCCAAGCTCCATCTTTGCAGACGAAGACCCCCCTTCGGGCCGTAAAGGCTTATTGTGTAAACAAACAGAACAGTTACAATAACTACCCGAGTGCTCATCAGACGCACTCTTATCCTGAGAATAACTACCAGAAGACCATGACTCGTCTTCTTGTTTCAAAATGGAGAAATGGTTGCGAAAAGAGGAAGAGAGTTTTACATCTCCACCTTGAACACCCAGTTCGTTCAAGGGGCGAATCCTTTTCCCTGCGCTTTCATTTGCACAGTGTGCATATCCCAAAAGTAGGCCTTGGCTTCTTCGAAGTCCATATTTTTAAAGTCAGTCTGCGACTGTTGTGGAGCCTGAGCTGGCTCTGAAGTGGATGCGCGTACTTGGCGTCCTTTGCCCTTTGACTGAGAGCAGTCATTTTTGTGTTTCCCACCCAGCCATTTACAGACTGAACAGGGGTTCTTGGGGGACTTGCAGTCCCGGACAAAGTGATCACCGCCACAGTTGAAGCATCCCTTCCTTGTGGCATCCACATTCATAGCATTTGGGTCTCGAGACTTGCTCGACCCTGAATTGCTGTTATGCGCGTTGTTTTGCCAGGCGCGCCCCTGGTCTTTGCCGTATGCATAAGCATAGGCTTCTTGTGCCCGTCCTACTTGTTTTATCTCTTCGAGGGTCTCTTCGATGGATAACTTCCTTTGGCCCAGGAGGAAGATTTGTTGGATAATGGCGGGGGCCGTGTTCTTTTCTAGTAGGAAGACTCCGTGTTCTTCTGAGATATCTGCTTGTCTTTGCAGGGTTTCCCATCTTGTTGCGAAGTTGTCTACCCTTGAAGAACCTTGTTTGAAGGTTTGGATAGCATTGCGAGCCCAGTCTTGCTCTACTTTGGGGGAGAATGTTGCGGCCATATCATCGGTCATAGCCATGTAAGCGGGCCAGATGCCCGTTGTGAAGCATTGGGCTAATTTTGTTTGCCCATATCTTCCTGCTATTGGTCCGTCTAAGCGAGACCAAATGAAGATTGCTCGATCCATGTCGGTTGAGACCATTGCTTCATTGACTTTTAGCCATGTGGTGGCCTTAGTCATCCATTCTCTGAACGATTTCTTGTCCCCATTGTAGATGCCGGGGTCTGCTGCTATCTTTGGGCGTTTGGGGATGGAGGGGCCCGTTCCTCCTGTTGTTGCAGCTGCTGCTTCAGTTCGTGCTGTTGCAGTGTCATCATATGCTGCGTCTGCCCTGAGATGAGCATTTCTTGCTTCTTGGCGAGCTGTGGCAAGCTCGGCGATAAGGTTGTTGACTTGCTCCTGTAGAGCGTTGAGTTGTTGTTGTGTGGACATCCTTACTTAGGGTATTTCTTTCCGTAAGGTTTTGCTCGCATTCTTTCGGAGCGTCGGAGTCCAAACTCTTGGGGAAAATGAATGCGGGGTAGAGCTAGATGAGCTCAAGTTATAGGAGGGGTTGGAGAACGAGGTCGTATGGGATGATCGTTTGGATCTTCTTCTTCTTTGGGTGCTTGGAGGTAGGGAGGGTGTACTAGATCTTCGAATTCTACCTTTGGTTCTACCTCTTCTTCCTTCTTGATTGGTTCTAAATCGATAATTGGATCGTTGTTAAAGATTTCATCTAGAAGAAGAAGTTCTGCGACTTCTCGTTCTTCTCTGAATTCAGCGGTGATTCCTCGCTCTGCTGCTTCCTGCCTAAGGAGTTGTCGTACGGACGGAATGGTGGGCAAGTCTTCTTCGCCAAGGGGGGGACACTTATCACCCGTGCCCTAGTCTTGTGAACTATCAGATCTCAATCTCCAACTAGTTCCTATCATAGTTGTACGTAAACGGTACTAAAACTTGGTGGCCTCACGAGGACCCTATGTGAACTATTTCGACGTTCCCAGTCAGGGGACTTAGTGATCGCTCGAGATCAACGTCTATAACCGACAGCCCTTAAGGTGACTGCGGACTCCCAAGGGCGAAAACCTTGCAGGGACTACTAAAAAGCTACGTATGCCAAATGGCCTATGGTGACAGATAAGGAAGATGATGGTTGGGTGCTTTTCAGCTGGCCCTCTCGTTAACCCTCGAGTCCGGGTATAGTTGTGCGAGTAGAAGTAGTAGTTTAGTTCTAATGAAGCAAACCTAGAGACGAAGTCGATCTAGGCGCACAACACTAAAACCTCACGTAGTTGGAAAGATGAATAAATGATTACCACCTTGTTAGGGAGGTAGAGTCAAGTCTTTAGGTGGAAGGATCAAGAGAACTAAACTGGAGTTCTCTGACCGTTGCATTCAAGTATATATACTACTGAGGAAACCTACCCTAAACTACGATCAGTAAGCAATGACATCATAGTGGAGTAACGGGGCTGTACATAATGGAAGAGAAGCATAGAAGGACATAGCCTTGTGGAGCGGAATGTTCTAGAGTAACATGAGGTAAAGAATGAGGCATGATGTCATAAGAGTCTAGGCATAGTCATGTGATGAGATAAGATGCATAGGTCACGTGATATAGATAAGATAAGATGGAAGTCACGTGACTAGGAAAAGAGGAAAATAATAGAATCGTAACATCTATGGATGCTAGGTACAACTCTAGATACTTGTATGTAGAGATTACTGACAGGGGCATTTATAGTACCCCAATAAGCGGTCAGGAGGAATATGGTCATACAATCATAAGGAACCCACCCCATGCTATGGGCTTCTAATATGTTTTAGGTACATACAATGCCTTAATTTGGACATAGTTTACCAGTCCATATGTCTGAAATATCAAAATATCGGACCGCTTTTTTGTTTTTTCACCATATATTGATTGTACCCACATACCATGCTTTAAGTGCTCATGTAAGCAGTCAAAGATGCCTATACTATACATATATGATGTACAAATAAATTGGCTAGGTATATGTAGAGGGGAACAGTGGTATAGAAGTGAAAAACATAGGAGGAGGCCCAGGAGAGCCAATATATTGACATTTCCAAATGCGGTCATGTTCTGGGACGTAGTGGCTGCTTTTGGGATACTTAGATAATCACAAAAGTGTGGCTGTGCTGGTTCACATGCCCTGGGCCAAACCCGGCAGATCCCAATTATGGAGGATCCCTCACAGAAGCGCTTATGCATAAACTCCCTGAGCTCAGTACTAGCACAAGGAATGACCGGGATTTATGCAAAACTCTCGTGCTACCCTTACCGCAGATTTATCGATAAATATGTCAGGGTGGACTGCAGATGGGGCACCATCATGACACTTCTTGATGGTGGTCTTTCTGAAACGAGATGTTGTGTGGATGGTGTAGAGCACACGGCCCGACTCATCGGATAGGTCAGCGTTCCGATAGTCAGATGTACTGAAAGTGAGACGCATCGTGCGGGTATGGAGAAACGTGACATTGATGGGAAGGTTGACTCATGCCTCATCCGCAATTTTATATCATGCCAACAACGCAGTGTGGGAGGCTGGGAGCTGGCAGGGAGATATGGCGTTACAAATGCACATTTATTCCCACCATGTTTCGCATTGCGCACACCGCATTTTCTCGTAAGTACTTATGCCGAGTAATGCCTCACCCCAGCCAAGGTTCGGTATATACTAGACTCCACAATGCAGACAATCGAACACCTACAAGGCCGTGAGCTTACTCACATCTTGGCTTATACACCACGGTAACACAGGGAGGAGTGTGATATACATCCATTACACCCATCAGTGCAGAATCCAGAGATTGGATACACAATTCTCACACATGCTGGGTCATGGCCCCGCATTTGACTTCCCTTTAGCAGCCAAATTGACTGTGTCAACATGCCCTCAATGCACCCAACAATCAAGTCGATGTCCCCAACCACGTCCCATATGAGTAGCCCCTCTACGGCACGTATGGCACACGTTGGATCCTGGTGGAAATGATTGTGTTTTCCTGCTGTCCGTGCTGATGCTGGTAGGAGTCTTGGATGCAAGGGTACATGTACCTGGTAAGTGGTTGGTTGTATGTCTTGCAATTGAAAACTTGAAAGTTGAGAAACCGAAACCACAAGAAAATCCTAACAAACATCAGTGATCCGCACTCAGGCTGAGTTTGGGCCCTCATAGTCTTGACTTAGTTGACTAGCAGTTCAGTGGGCAATAGGTGCCGACATCAGTCATCAGCATTGCAATTAAGCATGGTTGTGTCAAGAATCATGCTCTGAAAACTGGCTGGAGCGCTGAAGCAGAATGAAACATTGGTTGGTTCGATGCAGTGCTATTAGTAGTACAAATTAAATGGCAGGCAACAAAGGAAATGTTCAAGATACACATGGGATGCCGGGATGCTGATAAAAGTGTGGGTGCTTGTATGCGGGAGTATGACATCCATATGTTTGGCAACAAAAGAATTGGCACGAACACCCACAGCAACGACAAACACTACAGTAGATGATCGATGATCGATGATTAATCGATGATTGCCATCAGGTGAGATTGCCACGGCATTTAGGTCACTGCCATGCGAGTGAAATTGCATTCGCTTCAATCGGCGGAATGACCAGTTCGGGGAGTCGATTTGCCAAATTTGTATGTCACTCCAGGCACAACTGGCAATGTTGTCGTCCTTGGTGCTTTGGGGGTCTTGCTCTTCTGGAGAGTGAGGCTGCAGGAAGCTGTAGTGGATGTAGGGTGTGCATACATCAAAGAGATGTTGTGAATCATGATTTCGTGGGCACATACTGCGTCATTCGATGTGGTGGATGTGTTCTTGAGGAGGGAAGGAGGAATGATGCCTTGCAGGCTCCAGATGTGAACGTTGGCGTCATCTGCCCCACTGACTAGATGATTGCTGTCAGGTGAGATTGCCACGGAATTTGCTGGATTGTCGTGCTGAAGAGTGGGCCTGATTTGCTCTCGTGTAGTCGAGTCCCAGATACGGACTGAGCGGTCACACGACACAGAGGCAAAGAACCTGCCATCATGGGAGACTGAGAGGGAGCAAACATACCAGGTGGCCCTTGCATTCCACGAGTAGTGAGCCTGTGGATCATTAGATCAAAGATTTTGATGGGACCGTCGTCGCACCCGGCAATGAGTTGCCAGCCATCGGTGGTCCATGCGAGTGAACGTGTGCCCGCTTGCGGAATGACCAGTTTGGTAGAGTTGATTTGCCAGATTCGTATGTCATTAATTCATTCCTAGTAGTCTCCCCTAGACATACCAAAGAGTCGAAGTAAGATAGTCGTTACTTCTCCACTATGATGTCATTCCAGGCACAACTTGCAATCTGGTTGCCACTCGGTGATACGCAGACCGAGGAATCCACGGCGGTGTGTCCTGTGAGGTATGCGAGTCGTTCTCCCATCGTGCTCCATACAATCACCGTTTTGTCCCTCGATCCACTCACAACCATTGCCAAATCTGGGAAAAAAATCCAATGAATAGACCCAATCTCGATTATCCGAGTGCCCCTCCAACTCGACGACCTTTTCATGGGTCATTGCATTCCAAATCCTGACCTTGCAATCCCTCCCTCCAGTCGCTATCCATTGTCCATCACTTGAAGCAGCAACTGCCAACATCCAATTTCCCTCCTTCATTACTGTCCCCACCTTACGACCGTTTTCTACCCTCCATACTCGAATACTGCCATCATCGGAGCCACTGTGAAACACCACTGAGCGTACCCAATGTCTATGACCACGTAGCACCAACAGTGGCGCTGGCAGCCCTCTAACGTGCCAGTAGGTATTCCTCGCCATTTCGTAGAGCCAGTCCATGTCTATCTGCAATGTGATATGGGGAAAGACCAAAAGGGACGGCGGATGAAGGTGTGTTTCAGGAGGCTTAATGTAGGTCGTGTTCATCTTTTTAACCCATTACCCTGACTGGCATGCATCATATTCACACCAAGCCATGATCACGCAGTCTCCGTGTGGCTTGGGATCGCTGTGGAGGTGACAGGTGGCAGAATAGCCGTGCACATCTCACGTTATTCCATGACAGATACCGTGTCGAGTTTGCTACATATGCTTCACATTCTGGGCTTACATGCGCCCGTCTAGATACCCTTGTTACTCCATCGACGTTCAATTAGCTCTCTGGCTCTGTCCTGTTCTAGACGTGCAGTTCCATATGGCCTACTGTGATCCACTGCTGACTCATCCAGACTCCAAACGTTGCCTACAGCTGTTTTGCCACCCCCGCATGCAGCCATCATGCACGAAACACTTCCCGTGCACTCTCTTTAGGCTAACCCAGAGTTTATGAGTATCATCTATGCACCTTCCAACATACTGCCAGCACTGTCCTATCCCTGCATCAACTTCTCTCCAGCAGCTGAACACGGAGTCAGTCCCACTCTCTCAACACGTAAGCACCGAGTCCGGGAATATTGTCGACAAGTGCTCTCTCATCACAGTTTACTGTAAACCACTTTTATGAACCACTCCGCTGCGATATGGGGTCTGGAGGCCAAGTGGACTGAACAACGGACCGAGGAAGACAGGATCTGAAGAAATTCCAGTAGATCCAGGGACATCAACGTTTATTGACGTTCATGGTCGGTTCTCAGACATGCCCTGCCAAGGTCTTGCGCTGACCAAGTTCAAACTGTGCCTGTTTCTGACAGAAGTCGGGGTCTTCGGTGTATCGGAATCTCGCCAGATATCGCTCAACAAACCGCTTTGTCAATTATTACATCATATTCGACACTGTCTTCTTTCCGGGTCCCTTCAAGTCCTTCTACGTCATTGTGAACGTGGAAGGAAAACTACTCTTCACCATCAAGGCATTCAAAATTGCACGTGCTCCTGGTTCCGAGTCCATTCCTATCACTGACAACAGCCGGGAGGAGCGTCTTACCATTGTCTGGCAATCCAAGCCTTTACTGTCCTCTCTCGCATCACTGCCAGCCCGGGCTGCAGTTGGCTTGGTCATCAAGCTCCTCGCGCAGGATGCAGCGGCAGCGGGCAGGAAGATTGTCTGAGCTGTTGACTGCGAAGACCTTGGAGGAATCTGGTGTCGTTGTGTGATCTTCTGTGTCTCTGGCACTGCAGAAGATCCAGACGTCAAGAGGAGGTCGCTCCCTCTCGAGGCTTGAAACCTTGGAGAAGATGTTGAAGGTGGCATGCTCGCAAGGTGGGTCGATCTCATCCCAACTCACATTGGTGTTAACCCATCATACAGCTCCAATCCTGTGTCGCATGATGTCGATCTTGCTGTGTTCCCAGTTGATATCTCCTCTTCGGCGGATTTCCTAGTGTCGAACAGTGCATCTCAGGTAGGCTGCTCTTCTTCTCACCCTATGGAGTTGGACCTCACCGCATTCGCAGACTCAAATGCCCATGCTGAAAATGCCAGTATGGAGGCTCTGACTTTGGGTACATTGGCTGAGCCCCTGAAGAATTGTTATCCATTACTGCTCATATCTGAGTTAGTGGATAAACTGAAATCAGCTTCATACTTCACAAAGCTCAATATTCAGTGGGGGTATAATAATGTATGGATCATCGAAGGAGACAAATGGAAGGCAGCGTTCAGAATGAATTGAGGGTTGTACGAACCCTTGGTAATGTTCTTTGGTCTCACAAACTCGCCCGCCACTTTCCAAACGATGATGAATGACCTCTATCGAGATCTCATCAATCATGGTGTTGTTGTCATTTATATGGACGACATCATGATCTTCACCAAAACTCTGGAAGAGCATTGTCAGGTGGTAGCGGAGGTGTTACAAATTCTCTGTGATAACAAGTTGTACTTGAAACACGAGAAATGTGACTTCAAGCAAAGTAAGACCAAATATCTCGGCCTGATTGTCTCGCATGACACCGTGGAGATGGATCCAATCAAGGTGAAGGCGATCATGGAATGGCCTGTCCCAACGACTAAGAAGGAGGTCCGGTCATTCCTTGGTTTTCTTAACTTTTATCGTCGATTTGTCAAGGGATTCACGCAAGTCACTCGTCCTCTCAACAAGCTCACATTGGTCAATGTTGACTTCATGTGGGGACCTGATCAACAGGCTGCGTTCGACGGCTTGAAGGCGACCCTTTCGACCGCTCTGGTGTTGGCTATGCCACATGACGACAAGCCTTTCCACGTCGAGACTGACGGTTCAGGTGTTGGGATTGGTGCCATCCTAACGCAGCACCATGACGACTTGTGGCGTCCCGTTGCCTATCTCTCGCGTGCTCTCAATGATGCTGAGCGTAATTATCACGCGGCTGATTTGGAGATGTTGGCGATTGTGGTGGCATTCAAGGAATGGCGTCATTACCTTTTGGGAGCGTCTCATCGGGTGGAGGTGTTGACGGATCATCAGAACCTTGCGTTCTTTCGCCGTCCCCAGGATCTTTCCCGTTGGCAGGCCCGTTGGCAGCAATTCCTCTTGGAGTTCGACTTTTCGTTGACTCATCGCCCAGGTCGTTCCAACCCTGCAGATCCTCTGTCCCGGAGGCCAGATCATGGGGAGGGGGTGGAGTCCGACAATACAGCTCAAGTCCTTCTTCCTGCATTGCTTTTCGTCAATGCATCGTCGTTTTCCTCCATTGAGGATAATGTCGCTCATCTCCAATACAAACGAGAATGATTCGCATTGGTGGGATTATCTAAGGCGGACTCGCTATGGAGTGAAAAAGATGGCATCGCCTTTTGGCGTGACCTTTTATACATTCCCAAAGATGACAAGCTACGAGAGCATATCATTCGAGAAAACCATGACCATCCCATCGCTGGTCATCCTGGTATCCGTCGTACCCAAGATCTTATCATGACCAAATATTATTGGCCGACAATACGAAAAGATATCAAACGATATGTCAAAGGATGTGACGTCTGTCAGAAGGTCAAAGCCAAAACGACCACTATGACAACTCCTTTGAACCCTCTCCCGATCCCCCAGAATCCATGGGAAGAAATTAGCATCGATATCATTGGACCACTCCCTGAGTCAAACGGAAAAGATGCGATTCTGGTTGTCATAGACCGGTTCAGAAAAATGATACATGCTTTCCCCGTCACAACAACAATCACAGCTGCAGGTGTTGCTATCATCTATCGTGACCATATTTTCAAGCTCCACGGTACTCCCAGACGAGTCATCTCGGATCGCGGGTCACAATTTGTATCATCATTTATGCGAGATCTGTATCTCCTGTTGAAGATCGAAGCAAATCCATCTACAGCGTATCATCCACAGACCGATGGTCAAACGGAATGGATGAACAGGGAGCTCGAACAATATCTTCGCATCTACGTTAACCATCGCCAAACGGATTGGACTGATTGGTTGGCAATTGCGGAGTTTTCTCATAATCAGAAGACCTCATCTGCTACGGGGTTCTCACCCTTCGTCCTCAACTATGGACAACAACCATTAATATCTATAGAACAACGAAAGGACGTCAGAAATGATTCCGCCGCATCGTTTGTGGACAGTCTCAAGGAAATGCAACAACAGGCAAGAAATGCTCTCGAGCATGCCACTGCCGATATGAAACGTTTCCATGATTGACATGCCGGAAAAAGAAAGGAGTATTCAGCCAGTGACTTGGTGTTGTTAGAGGCCACCAATCTTTGTTCGGATCGTCCAGCAAAGAAATTAGATGATAAACGCTATGGACCCTTCAAGATCGTAAAAAAGGTCGGTCCAGGAGCATACAAACTGAAACTTGACAAATCGTGGAAGAAGATCCATCCTGTCTTCAACGAGTGTCTCTTATGGCCGTATGTCAAAGGCAAATTTCCATCCCAAAAGATGCCACCGCCACCTCCTCCGGATATCGTTGGACAGGTTGAAGAACAAGAAGTCGAACAAGTTCTCGACTCTAGGGAAAGACGAGGAACTATCGAATACTTGGTACATTGGAAAGGATTTCCTCGTGAGGATCGTGAATGGTTGAAGAAAGGAGCTCTTGCACATGCAAATGATCTCATCACCAACTTCCATTGTCTACATCCTCTTGCTCCACGACCCACTCCTCGACTCGTATTGCGCGGGCCTCATTTACCGCCGTCAGAACCGATGCAGATTGCGTCCATTGTCAAAGTCATCCCTGATCCTTCTCCCACCCCGACTCCCGCCCCTGTCGTTGCCTTTGTTCCTCCTTCACAGGTTTTCACTCCTCGTATAGGACACGCTATCGATGCAGTGCGTCGTGAAACGTGTTCTTGTCCTATCTGTCGTCGTGTCCCCATTCCTCCTCCATCTGGCATTTTCGCTACGGATGACTTCAAGTCCTTTTGGTCCAGCCTCAACAGATTACCCGAACACATGTTTGAGTTTCCTCCGTTTGCTGAGGACATCAAACCATAGGAGGGAGGTAATGTTAGACATCAAATTTCATCTCCGCTTATTTGCATTCCTTCTTATTTCATCACATCATCTCATCATTATGATGGACACGCACAATCTATATAAAGCTCATATCATTCCAGAGGTCGTAGGGTATGTCCTCATTGCTTGCGTCATTGCCCTGGGTATAGGGATTCTACTATACATAAATAGGGACTTTCTACATAGTCTGTTTTCCTCACGTTTAGAATAGTTATTCATCGCCTAGAACTATAGGAATTCACTTCGAGTTTCTGTCTTTGGGTGTGTCCTAACAGTCGCAGCCATGTCGTAACTTTGTTCAAGTTGGATGATTTTCAACTGACGAGCGACCATGGTAGTCACATTTGCTTGGTCTATGAAGCTGCAGGAAGCTTTTCTACCATATTCAAGGGGAACAATAAGCAGTTACCCGTCAATCAGGTGAAAAATTTGGCTAGACAACTCTTGCTCGCATTGGACTTCCTCCATCATGAATGTCACATTGTTCATACGAGCACGTGGATGCGTCAATTCTAGCAGTTCTATGGCTCACTGACCTTGGACATAGATATCAAACCTGACAACATACTCATTAAATTAAACGACGCCAACAAAGTTCTTGTCCAGGAAATCAAAGACCCTTTACCTATGGAATCGCCATCAAAAGGGGCGCTCCGCTGGCGGTTTTGTCGCGCCCCATTTCCCCTTTCAATCTGGCAGAGAATTCAGATACAGCAGAGATACCAGAACTGAACATCGAACTGACGGACTTTAAACATGCGTGCCATGTCAGGAGACGAATTCAAGATGTCGTTCACACAGAAAGGAGAGCGGTTCGATCAATATTTCAAAGACGATGGTAATGTTTAGTAATGCTTCCATGGGAAAGCTTCTGATATGAACTGAATGCAGGTCAGCTATGCATTGGGGGCGCAGGGTTGGATCTGGACACAATTCTGCACAACTACAATGTCTTGGACGAAGTCGAGCATCCGATTTTGTCTCATTCTTACGCTCGATGCTGCGCCTCAATCTGTCAGACAGAGCAACTGCTGCCGAACTGTTACGACATGAGTGGTTGATGAAGTAATCGAGGAGCTTTTGCATGGTACTTTTTGAAGTCGTATAATCCTCAGTGTTACACATACAATCATTCCTCATGCGACTGCTTTAGAATAGTGGGTTTGATGTTGGAATATCAAACATAGTATGATACCTTTCAAATAACACCCGCTTTCATATCAATGCCTGTTCTTTCTTCACTTCTCCACATGTGGGTTGGACGACGCTGGCTGGGACACCACCTGCCTGCACCACTATCCCCGCCACAATGTCGGCCAACTCTGCATCCGCCTGACGCTTCTTGACATGATGTGACGGTACAAGCGTTATCTATCTCTATATCCTTCACTAGTGCTCCGGCACTATTGATCCATGTAGATAAATTTTGGTTGAGTCCCGAGTCGGCGTCATGTAGTTTACCTCAGAACCTTCCTCAGCAGCTTCATAGCCTTCAATGAGTTGTAAGCGCATCTGGTCAGCCCACGAGATGGTAGAGTGAAAGGACGGTGGCACGACTTTCGTCTTTAGGAATGACCTTAGGGGATCTGATCGTGTTGCTCCTGGGACTACGCCAGGAAAAAGGCTGTGATAGGCAGCGCCGTGACCATCGGGAATCACTTGAGTATCACCATCCACATTATAGTGAAGAACCCAAGTCAGCATCCACCACCATGACTCAAGATCATGTAAAGGATTGAAACGAAAAGGTTGGTCTTCGGGAGGAACTGGGGCGTACTTCGCTGAAATGACAACTGTGGGACGACGCTTGAAAAATAGATATCTGTGCCCTTCAACTTCACAAGCCATAAAGTCGGTTGTTCCCTTAAAGAGTCAGTCATTAGATACATATGATAGCAAGTCGTCAGCGGGAAGCTTATAGTCCGGACATCGTGGCTTTCGCCAGACGCCGTCAGCGACTTCGCGTATTCTAGGTCTGTGATCTTGCTTTGATGGTTGCAGCGTAGCACATTTCCGCTGCTTATGTCGCGATGAACCCAACCGGCGTGGTGCATGTACTCTAGTCCTGTACAACAGATTAGGTGGACGTAAAATAGGCCACAAAAGAAATGACAAACCTTTCAAAGCGTGCTCAAGAGTTTCCAGCACCTCGTCAAGTTTCTTCAATGTGTGGATTGGTTCGCCAAGTTCGGCAAAAACCGCTCGGAAGTGGATTTTGTGGTGAACCACTTCAGACTTCACCGCAGGGAGCGTCCGGCGCGTGAGATGCAATGGTAGGGCGTCGGTACTGGGCGTGTGCGTGCTTCGATTTAACTCCTTTTCTTTACCCGCACCTATGTCGTGCCATCGACTGTCAGACAGTATATTTTCATGATGTAGAAGTCGTAGGGTATCGTCGATCTTATTATCAATCATGACATCCTCTGCGTGAAGGACAGTCAGGAAATACTGTTTAGCATCCTCGCGCGCGCTAGGTCCCAAGTTAGTTTCGATGTCGTGCAAGATATTCTTGAGGATCTCATCCTCGCACATTCTGGTGGAGTCTCGCCATGCGTCCTTGATCACAACGTAAACTCTTGCCGCCTCTGTATCCTGTGGCTTTGGCTTTCGAAAAGCCTTGAACACACGCGTGCCCCTACCCCGCAATGCGTCGGCTCTGAAATCTGAGAGGATCTTGACTGTTTGATATACAGCGGGAGATCCTTCGGCATCGTAGAAACCAATTTCGTACTGGATTTGCCCATCAACAAGCACTCAGTTCTATCGTTGGATCCCAGCCAAGCTCGAACGTCGTTGGCAAAAATCAGGGAGCAGAACAAGTAAATAAGGTTGACGATGTCCTGAGTAAACGCACGATAAGTAAGGATTTCGCATCATCAAGAAGTTAGTAGAACGAACCGTGAAAAAGTTGAACGGTTCGGAAACCACAGTCACTGTGCGGCAAGTAAACCACAGGCGGACTTGAGTGTTTTCGATAGTGACACCAAAGGAAGAACGACGGCAGGGATCCTCGCGCATGATGCTGTGCAGGTTCCATATTATCTTTTTCTCGTCCTGTAAACTTGTAAAATCAGAGTCTAGCTTGGATACGCAGACATTACTTACGTCGGTACGATCACCCTCACTGGAGCCCTTCTTGAACTCGAAAGAAACAGCGATGTCATCCCAATGATCTTTGTCATCCGTTGTACTCATGAATTTGCTCTTCTTGTCCTTCAGGAGTAGGTAAGCGTCAGGTCGAGAGGAGTTGTTTCTATGTGATGCCGGCGATTTCGAAAGTTTCGCGACTAGATCGAGAGTGGGCGATGGCGATTGCGCTGGCATGATTCACGATATCGTCGAAGATTCTTCCAAGACCTTCGAAGACCACCTTCTCATGTCTAGGATCCTCTCTTGGTTCAGGACAAGACATTTCGCTTGACACCTCACTCGACCCAGGATCCTCGCTTGGAGCAGATTCTTGACAAGGCTCAGAATGAAAATTCGCCCATCCTTCATCTTTGGTCCAAATGGACAACTTGATCAACGAATCACGAATAGCGTCAATGTCGATTCCAGGTAGTAACTCTGGGAGAATGGCTCTCTGAAAATAGTCGAGGTTGAAGGTCTTGCAAAACGGCTGTTCTGCCTTTATTTAATTCTCCTGATTGAAAGTACGGACCAGAAACGTGGCTTTGAGCGAGAGACGGTATCAGGTGCAGATATGGCCACAGGGACTTTCGGGGACGGCGTCCGCGGTTGCATGCTGAGAGCACACTCAGATCTGTTTAATTACTGCAAGTGTCATAAACACAATCAACAATGAAGATTACAATAACTTACATAAGCGCACACACTTTTTGCTCGGGGCTTTGTACTGACTGAAACTTTGTGGTAACAACGCCAGTCATTGGCCTTCATTCGGAATTCCCTCTCGCTCAACCCGGTTCACGTCCTCGCGCGTCACCCCGTTCCCGTCCTCGCACGTCACTCCGTTCCCGTCCTCGCACGTCATTCCGTTCCCGTCCTCGCTCCCTTGCCCGTGACACTCCTGACCTACCGTGGCGGCCGACTTGACTTGCAATACAGAGTGGGAAGCATGCCTCAGCTGAACTGCATATAAGATGTCCAGTCGCACCGAGCTCACCCTCTATCATCTCACCATTCCGCTGAGTTCATTCCCGCAAGTCGGAAATACTTTGGTCATGCAGACTCAGACGACTGCCATGTCAAGGACACAGGCCGGAAGGCTTTGCACCGTGGCGAACGACCCTTCTCCAGTCAGGGAATCATCCTCGGGAAAACCCTCCGTTTTCCAACAACTGAAGGACTTCCGCTCCAATATCCCAAAGGACAGGTTAACCGAATGGGAGCGGCCTACTGGTCCTCGTTCCATTATGTATGTCTACATCTCCAGTACTGTTTGTCATCGCTAACATGGCGCTGGCACGGTAGAAAAATTATTCCGGATTGGACGATCATTCTGGCGGGTCACCAGATGTATATCTGGGAACCGAGTGTCGCTACGTTCCTAGCTGCTATGGTTCTCATGGCTTGGGGCCAGCGTGGGCTCTCTAACCTCGCCCATGATGCTATCCACGGTAACTTCACCCGCAGTAAGGTATGTGTGTACTTGCATCCTCTTTACATGGTATCGACGCCATTCTCGGAATAGAAACTAAATGACTCCCTCGCCGATGCCTTCTTGGCACCCCCGCTCATGAGCACTGCTTACCTCCAGCGCCAGGTACACACTACTCATCACCACTACCTAGGCACGGAGAACGACCCCAACCACGGGTTGCATAACGACACCAGTTTAAAACACTATCGCGTAAGCCTCTTTATTTTTGCACACATTGACATTGAGGTTAGGGGTGAATTATAGAATGGCCGTTTCGACCACACATCAATGTTCTCTCTATTCTTCTACGACGCCTTCGATCATGTTGTGTTTTTCCGAAATGTTATTGGCTTTCTCCCTGAGGCCCCGTTCCAACTCATCTCTTGGTGGACCATTATGACCGTCCTGATGGGTTTCTTGGAGCCCAATGCGCCATCGGTATTCACTGTCCCCATCGGATGGAGATTCTTCATGCTGTTCCATGCGACAAGGTGCACCCTCACGTACTGTTGCTACATCTTCCGCGAAATCATCGACCACTCTGGACTTCCGTCCACATCCGTCCTGGAGTTCACGCGCACGAGCCCATGCTGCAACCTGTTCCAGAAATTCTTGCATCCTCATGACGATAACTACCACTTGCTGCACCACTTGCTCCCCCGTGTTCCTACGAGCAAGCTTCATGAGAGTCATCTGTGGTTGGTGGACAACGTTCCCGTTTACGAGCAGGCAAACCGTGAGTGCAGCACCTCGTTGTCTTACACGCCGGAAGCTAATGTTGAGTCAAGGTTATACTAGCTACTTCAGCGGCGAAAGGCCCCTCTTCGCCGAGTCCTTACACCGACACATCGTGCCAGCTGTTACTCAGTAAGCTGGGCGATTTGTGGTTCGAGGCTGTCGGCCTGGAGGTGCCGAGCCCATACGGTTTTCGCCACATTTATTAACAACTTCGACTTTTTCCCTCCCATCTGATATTTTCTATGTTTTACTGAGATCGTGCATAGCAATTCAAACCCGTGTTATTATTTGTGGATCTTCATTGCAACGAAAGTACCTGTCGATTATGTATGTAGAAGCCTGTAGAATACTTGGTATATAGAAGATAGGTACCTATAGAATACTATAGTCCGTTGCATAATAAACTTCAGTCGTCTGCATTTTGCTGCTCTTTTACGTACAGAGGCACGAGTGAAGTGAAAGAGTTTAGTCTTCATCAGCAAACAAGCCCTAGGCTGTACAGATCTATGTAATGTTGTAAACATGGTTACGACGTGGTACGTTTGGCCAGGCTGCAAGGAAACGGCGAGAGCCTTTGCAAACGGATGCGGTACAACTCTAGATAATCTACTTGAATACTCTACGAGAAGTTCCCACGAGTGACATGATTGTTTGTACACTCGGCTGACTCATCAGCAAACTGAAAAATCCCCCACAGCAATTTTTGTTACCACGCTTTAGTGACAGGTACTGACAGTGCCCACAGCTGCCCCAGAACCACAATCAACTTTACTCACAGTTGTACAGTATCACACAACTCCACAGCCATCCACAGTATCTACAATACTTCACCACATACTTACTAGTAGTATTACTCAGTAGTATTATAATATTAATAGTATGACTTGGATTCACTTAGAAGAAATTCGTGTTCGTCTGAGGTCATGTGACCAACTTGTGTTTTCTATCTTTGTCAGTGTAGTCAGTTCAATGTCACTTCAAAATGGATCCCGTTGCCTCAAACATAACCCTGCCGTCTCGAAAGCAGACCCGACGTGTCAAAAACGGATCCACTGCCTCGAAAATGGACCCGACGCCTCAAAATGGATCCCATCGCCTCAAACGTAACCCCGCCGTCTCGAAAGCAGACCTGACGTGTCGAAAATGGACCCAATGTGTTGCCCACCACCTCAAATCAAACCCACTGCCTCGAAAATGGACCCATCACCTCTCGCTTTGACCCCACCCGCTCGTTTGCCACGCCCACCTGCTCGTTTTGCACGCCCACCCACGCGTTTTGCACCCCACCCACCTTGCCTTGACCCCACCCACTTGTTTGCCATGCCCACCCACACGTTTTGACCCCCCACCCGCTCGTTTTGCACCCCCACCACTCCCTTTGACCCCACCCACTTGTTTGCCACGCCCACCTGCGCGTTTTACACCCCCACCACTCGCTTTGACCCCACCCGCTCGTTTGCCATGCCCACCTGTGTGTTTTACACCCCCACCCATGCGTTTTGCACCCCACCCACCTCGCCTTGACCCCACCCGCTCGTTTGTCATGCCCACCTGCACGATTTGCACCCCCACCCATGTGATTTGCACCTCACCCACCTCACTTTGACCCCACCCGCTTGTTTTCCACCCCCACCCATGCGTTTTGACCCCACCCGCTTGTTTTGACCCCACCCACTCGTCTGCCACCCTTGTTTGTGCCTCCAGAGATGTGAAGAGTTCCTTTTTTATTAGCCATCATGTGTGCAGTGGTGAGGAGCAGGATGTGTACTAGATCTCTGATTACAATCTGACAAAGTTACAATTATCCTAATTGAACGAAAATCGACGCGACTGCCATTATTTACGCAAACGGCTGTAAAATAGTAACTACCCTGCAATCTGTCTAGTTATATTGTATTTTATGTGGTAACCTGTCTGTTTTTGTCTCAAGCACGAGTTGACGTACATGTCTGTAAAAATGTGCAAATGCGCCAATGGCGCATTTGTGCGTTTTTGAGTGGTTTTACAGCCGTGTGTGTAAATAATGGCAGTAGCGCCACTTTTTGATCAATTACAATCTCCGTAATCTTTGTCCCAAGATCATCAACTTTATCATTGCACGACATGGTTAATCGCAGAATCAGCTGAGATGTCAAGCTTGCAGCCATCAGGCTTTACGAGCGAGGACTTTTACAACTGCGGGATATTCTACATCAGCAAAGCCTCGAGCCCATTATCTTTACTTAAAGTCCATTTTCATAAGCATTAATGTGAGAAAAGCAGTTTTCCATGTCCACCCGCCCCCATGCGAATAAGGCCACGCATATGATAAATAATGAGTCTCAGGCTCGAGTTGCACTCATTAATACCATTGACATGCCATTAAACAGATCAGGGTAAAAGCGAAAAAAGGTGTTTTAAATGCATTGTGCTGCCAATTAATAAGCATAAACTACACGACAATAGGAGGTTAATGGTACATCAAAGTAGTGATTATTGGAGGGAGGGAGGAGGGGAATGGGAATAATGGTGCAAGAAGGCCGGATCACTGGGAATTACAACAAACGTGCGGATAGAGCCCAAAGTGCACGGGTAGGGATAACAACACATGATTGAGGTCGAAAACAGGCGGGCAAGGTGCAAACATACATACGGGGCTAAAAATGCAATGGTGGGATTAAAAATGTGAGGGGCTAAAAACATGCTGGTGGGACCAAAAATGTACGCACTGCATTGACGTGGGGCCACAAATGCACTGCCGAGGTCGAAAACAGACAGACAAGGTGCAAACATACATGCGGGGCTGAAAACGCAACGGTGGGATTAAAAATGTATGTATGGGGCTATAAATGCACCAAAAACATATGCGTGGGGCCAAAAACATGCCAGTGGGACTAAAACATACGCACAGGGCTGGAAATGCATTGGCGTGGGGCCACAAATGCACTGGCGAGGTCGAAAACTGGCGGACAGGGTGCATGCAGCTGAAAATGCACTGGTCACGCTGAAAACGTACGGGCAGTCGGAGGGGTACTAGACCCCGCGACGATTATTCTGCTCGGGACGACAGAGATCGCCCTTACGGCCGTCATCCAAGTAGTCGCAGAGACCATTCTCCTTATGATGACGAACGGGGTACCAGACTGCGCGATGATTATTCCGCTCGGGACAACAGAGATCGCCCTTACAGCTGTCACCCAAGTGGCCGTAGAGACCGTTCTCCTGATGATGATGAACGGGATGCTGGCGGTCGAAGGGGTACCAGACCCTGCAACGATGATTCCACTCGGGACGACAGAGATCGCCCACATGGCCGTTATCCAAGTAGTCACAGAGACCGTTCTCCTGACGATGACGACGAACGGGATGCTGGCGGTCAGAGAGGTCCTGGGCGTCATCTGCGTCATCACAGAGATTCTCCTGAAGATGACGATCGGGATGCTTACGATCGGAGAGGTACCAGGCCCCGTGGTTGGCACGAGCGAGAAATGTAGATCGCAGTGCCATCAAAACCACAGCCCACGTGCGGATGGGGTTCTCCAAGCGCAATGACACGACATACAAACAATCGCCTTGTGACGTCGAAAAGGGCACTCTGAGACCGGGGGACGGTGTTGCGAGAGGACTAGGTTCCGAACGTATACAAATATCCAGGCTATCTCCTTGGAATCTGGGTAATTGGAATCTGCAGATACATGGAATGTCCGCAAATCACGGCGGTGAGCAGTTGGGGGTAGCAGCAAAGTCACGCGGGCACGCTGAGATGCTGAGGACATCAAGACTAGGCTCACGGGGCGTTGGGACTGTGGCAGCGAGGATGAGGTCTTCAGTGAGCATTGTATAAACTAGAAAAGGGGGATATAGATTTGAACATCGAATGCTGCAGAGGGAAGTAAACACACCTGTGTTATTATAGGAGTACAGGCTAGTGTGTGTGGTGTTCCAGTGGAGAGCGTGAAAAAAAGAATCCCGCATATGTCCTCCTCACTATAAGCGACCCCACTGCATCAGTATGGTGCCCAAGATCCTTTGCATCATAGGAGCTCACATAATCTCGACGCATACGAGCAAATCTGGTGCGACATCGAAATAAAAATTCCGGACTTCTACCCCGAGATCGACGTGACGATCATTCCACACGGGACGACAGAGATCGCCCTCACGGCCGTCATCCAAGTGGTCGCAGACTCGACGCAGAGACCACTCTCCTGACGAAGATGAGCCGGATGCCGGCGGTCGGAGGGATACCGGGCGTCGTGCAGGTGGTCGCAAAGATTCTCCTGAGGATGACGAACGGGATGCTGGCGGTCGGAGGGGCACCAGACGTCGTGCAGGTGGTCGCAGAGACAAAAAACCAATGCAATGTGTTGGCGAATGCTCGAACACTGACGTGGCTCATCACGTGACCTCATATTGTGGAAATTTGACGAAGTTTGTACTATTAGGAAAAACATGTACTACACTACAACTACATTTTTGAACAGTTTTTTAATACTTTCGAGTTCCCATCTGTTCAGTCCTCCCCATGTTAACATTGGAACCACCACGCCAAAAACGACCCTGCCGTCTCAAAAGCAGACCCAGTGATATATCGAAAGTGGACCCAAAATCGATCTTTTGCATCAAATCAGGTCCCGTTGCTTTAAAAACGACCCCACCATCTTAAACCAGACCCAACGTCTTGAAAATGGACCCACTGCCTCAGAGGACCAAGTGGACTGAAAGTGGGCCTGTCAAAAATGGACATGCCACCTCAAACATGGACTCGCCACCTCAGACCCGACGAGTTGCAAATGGGCCCGTCACCTCAAAAATGACTCCACCATCTCAAAAGTGGACCCGAGATGTCAAAAACAGACCTATCACCTCAAACATGGACTCGCTGCCTCAAAATGGATCCTGTCGCCTCAAAAACAACCTCACCGTTCGTGCCAGGTAATCTTCATCACCATTCATATGATGCCTTTCGTGCTTACTACATCAACAAGTACCCTGACCACCATGCATTTGAGATTGCATTTTAGTCTTCGTAGTACTACTGTGCATTCGTTGTAGAACGTGAAGTCCATTAATTAAAAAAGTCCACCTTGACGCCTTTTTGTCACTCATTGATCTCATTTTTCTCATTGTACAACTTGCTGGAATTTTATGTAGAAGTTACCATGTCATTTAAGTGAGATAATGGTGTTCATGGACTCTGTGTTTTGCTGATGTAGAATGTTGCAACTTCTCAGAACGTACCTTCTATCGCATTCTCAAGCTTTGGCATGACACTGGCGACGTTATCACTCACAATCAGAGCTTTCGTGGACGGCCACACCTTTTGGATCATGATGATCTCGACTATATCCTGAGCCTTGTGCGATCCAACCCTGACTACTTCCTCGATGAATTGTTGTCCCTTGTCAAGAACAACATCAGCAAAACCCAAAGGTATATTTACAGGCCTCCACAGGTCTGCACAGCAGGTCACAGCAGGTCACAGTCTCACAGCTAAGTCCCCCCCTGCACAGAACTCCCACAGCCACTCACAGAATTTCGACAGCTTTTTGACAGCTTCTCGACAGCATCCAAGTTTTCTCGACAGCATTTGAGTTTTCTCGACAGCATCCAAGTTTTCTCGACAGCTTGGGAGCTTCTTGACAGCCTAGGAGCTTCTCAACAGCTTGACAACTTCTTGATGATAATTAGCTCTACTGTTTGTGCTAGTAGGGACCAAGAAATTTATTATATTCATGTATCTAGCTACAATGAAAGCTCTGAGATATCTAAGACAAGTGACAATGTGCGGCATGGCTCGAAGCGCTGCGTCCGCACGGTTACCTGACATGGTAAGTCGCGAAGCGTCTTGCACTTCCTGGTGCAGTCTTTGTGTCCTGCACTCGTCGTGCTTCAGCTTCGGTCCCGGTGGCCCTACGACACTCCCGCAGTGTCCCTGGTGTGTACCCCATGTGTCCGACGCATCCGATTGGCCCAATATGGTCCCGACGCGACTATATGCGGTCCGGGTGCGCGTTGCCTCATGCGCGGGTGCTTGGTGGACTCTTGTAGGTCCCGTCTTGAGTCGTCCGCGACGACGTGGTGGATTGGCGGGTGTGGTAGGGCGTTTCGGGTGGTTCAGGTGCGTTCCTCGCGGCTGGGTCATTCTGCCCGCGAACTATGTCCTTCGCCATGCGCACTTGCGTCATGCTGTTGGCTGGTGCGCGTGCCGTTCGTGTACCTTGGGCTCTGGGTAGCTCCCTGCACATCTGGGGTGTTGCCGCTCGTCGTCCGACTATCCCGCTGCCCCTTGAGCGGCACACTCGGGGGTGCGGTGGGTTGCATTCGTTTGGGCTGCTCGCAGGGACTGTGAGGCTCGTGCCGCTAGTTGTTTGGTCTGTGGCGCCCTCGCCCAGTCCTCTTGCTGCCGTGTCATCGTGTGGGCCATCAGTTGGGTGGCTCGCAGGGGCTGCGAGGCTCACGCCATCAGCCATTTGGTCCGTGGTGCTCTCGTCCGGTCCCCTCGCTGCGGTGTCGTCGTGTGGGCTGTCAGTCAGGCTGTTCCTGGGGGGGTGCGAGGCTTGTGCTGTCAATCGCTTGGTCCATGGTGCACTCACCTGGTCCCCTTGCTGGCACGGTGTGTGTGCGCCTGGGGGGCGTGATTGTCATATCTGCGAGAGTAGTTAGTTATTAGCAAGCAAATAAAAATAGAAATAAAAGAAGTTACAGACGACTTTACCCTCGTCATGCCTGTGGTGCGTCAGGTTGTCCTTCTTGTTGCGGCTCTATGTGGGGCGCCCGTTGTCTGCATGTCATTTCTGGTGTTGTTGGAGCCATGTAATTCGTCGTCGCATGACGGCGTCGTCGTTCTGAGTGGTTTTGTCATCAAGGATGCGGAGGAGCAATTATTTAGTTAGCTAGTGAAAATAACATGTCACTGACCATGGTAAGAGCCTCAGCGAGACGTACCTTGAGGCAATGAGGCTGATTTTGAGGTGATGGGACTGATTAGGCGACGGGACCGATTTTGAGGCGACGGGGCTGACTTTGAGGCGACGGGGCTGATCCTGAGGTGACGGGGCTGATTTTGAGGTGACGGGACTGATTTTGAGGCGACCGGACTGATTTTGTGGTGATGGCGAGCTGACTCTGAGGCGACCGGACTGATCCTGAGGCGATGGGACTGATTTGGAGGCGACGGGACTGATTTGGAGGTGATGGGGCTCACTTTGAGGTGACGGGGCTGGTATTGAGATGACGGGGCTGACTTTAAGGTGACGGGACCGACTTTGAGGCGATGGGAGTGGTTTTGAGGCGACCGGATTGATCCTGAGGCGATGGGACTGATTTTGAGGCGACGGGACTGATTTTGAGGCGATGGGGCTCACTTTGAGGTGACGGGCTGTTCAAAAAGCCAAGGGACCGCGATGAAAAACCTCCTAGACCAGGCTCGGTGGCCAGTGCGTGTTCTGCAGCATATACGGTTCGATCACCCGAAAAAGCCAAGGGACCGCGATGCATTGCTTCAGACGAAGCGGAACGCGCTTGTGCATCTCGATGTTCATCAAAGGGTGTTGACCCGCACACTCTCAACCGTAGGCGAAAAGTGTGAAGGGATTTCGCCAGCATGGGGATTAAGGTTGACTGAAGCAGCCATGCCCGCATTCAAGCCAATGGCACCGTTCTTCTGGGCAAAGGAAACTGGACTTTGGGAAGACGCAGAGCGAGCAGAGGGTCCAATTGCGTTGTGCGGAGTTCGAGATCCCAGGGCAAGAAGTCGAGATCCGGCGGGAGGATGAGATTGGGGAAGATGGCTTGAAGTAATGATTGCTTCTACGGATGGCTTTGCCGTTGGCTGGGGCGCAGACAAGTTAGATGACAGCGGAGAAGAGAACAATCGTGAATTCGACCGCTTCAATGTATTGGTCGAATCATGTTCTTGCCTGCTGGAAGCCGCTGTGACGGAGGGTTGTGGAGGAGAGGTGGACAGAACTGGCGGAGGAATATTGACGCCCTCAGTGGCTATCTGAGCCGATGCATCTGGTTGGCGAGTTGACGACGAAGAGGAGGTCTGGGATGGCACTTTGCTTGACAGCGAAGGTGGAAGTGTCAAATTTGCTCCAATGACCGACACACGGGCTACTGTCATAATCAGTCTGAGCAATGTCTACTGAGCAAGATAGCGCACCTTCGGGCCCGAGGTCCTGAGCACCTCCTGAGGAACTCTCAGGGATCAAAGGAGAATCGGATTTTTTCTTCTCTTCCTCCCTCTTCATCGTCAAGCGGAAGAGTTGGATCTCGTCCAGTTGGCCCTCTGCAGACCGTGGAGGTGAAGCAGCTTCGGCCTGCGACTCCTCTGCGAGGTCGGCATTGCTCGGTGACGTGGATTTGTCCTTCTGTCGCATCTCCTTTCTGAACGCTTGGATACCGTCAAGCTCACCGCCAGGGTGCTGACCTCCAATAACCCCACCGTTACTGTTGCTCGGGATGTAAGTATCCATCCAAGCAGGCTCTTTCTCGCGCTCGCGGTCCTTGCGGTCCTCACGGTCTTTGGTCTCATCACCGGCCTTCCTATCCCTGCCGCTTGGTCTCTTTCCCCGATTGTCACGATCATCCGCCCAGCGTCTGTCTGACGCGGACGTGAGTCCATCCCATGCTGGTCGGTCGCGACGATCGCGCACGTCTCTTTCACGTTCACGCTCACGGCTTTCCCTGTCTCGCCTGGCAGCGATGCGCTCATCTCTCTTCCCATCATCTCTCCATCGCCTGGGATCATCGGGTTCGGAATCTCTGTCGAGGTCCCTGTCGCGGTCTTCCTTGTCCCTTCGGGCACCACCGTATCCATCATCGCGGTCCGCGCGTCGGTCGTCCTTCTCACGCTTTGAAGAAGACCCATCACGAACTGTCCGGGAGGAATCTCGTACTCTGGAACGGGGGCGCTCGCGATCGTCATGGTCCCTCCGACCGTTCTCTGGTCCTTGTAAAAAATGTAAGTATTTGATTGAACAGGAATTCACAGTACATACTTTCCCTGCCCGTTCGAGGTTGGTTCGAGCCTGTGTCAATAAGTCAGCAGACCTTTCAGTGTGCGGGCTACTGGTCAAAGGTGCATACCTCTCCGCCAGTCTTCGTTAAACTCCCCGTCTTTCTTCCTTGGTGGGTCTCGAGAGTCGCTCACGTGTTAGGGTGGTTTGTTGGCTTTGGGATGCGACTGTCGAGCCAGGTTGGTCTCGGTCTTTGGGTCGCATCTGTGATAGGGACGACAAGGCACGACGATCGCGATCATACTTGTCGGATAACTAAAATAACGGGGTTAAACAAGCTGAGGCTGCCCTTATAACGTCTACCCACATTGCGCAACCGTTCTTGACCTTCTTTGACCTTGTCCCTATCTTGCTCCCTTTCAGTATCCTTGTCACGGTCGCGATCACGATCTGTTGCACGCATCGAGTGGTGTTTGAAATTTCCCATCTGAGAAGGCTGGGTAATAGCGGCGCCTCGGAAAGATTGCCTCGCGGAAACTTGTTATGGGTCAGACAAGGGTACTGAGATGATGGGGCTGATTTTGAGGTGACGGGACCGACTTTAAGGTGATGGGAGTGATTTTGAGGTGACAGTGCTGACTTTTAGGTGATGAGGCTGTTTTTGAGGCGACCGGGTTGCTTTTGAGGCGACTGGGGTGTTTTTGAGGTGTCGGGTATGTTTTTGTGAGGCGATGGGGGTGATATTGAGGTGACGGGACTATATCTTGAGGCAGCAGGTCCGAGGGAATGCAATTCTCCCACCCATATCGGACGCAAGGTCACGTGCTTGCGAGTCGGTTCATCGGGTCACATGACTGGTTTTTCTTTGTTGAATGCTTACATAATGAAACTGTTTCAAGCCCGTGAGTTCAGTGCCTTTGATGCCGTTGTTCTCGTCACTCTTTTCGTCACTCGCTGCTTCTATTGAATGACCCCTGAGCTCAAGAAGGCTTGCAATGGCTGCAAGAAAAAGCTTTCCCTTTCAGCATTTCCCACTGCAGTCAAAGGAAAATCCAAGGGGACACCCTCTGGTACTTGCCTGGGCTGTAAGACACGTAAAAGTGTCTGGAAGGGAAGGCAGGACAGCAAGGGAAAACAGGATAAGGACTCAGACAACAGTGATTGTGATGACATCACTGGCACAACATCGGAGGATCTCAACTTAATGTCATTGACCGAGTTCCTGACATTCCTGCAGGTCCAGGGTGACTGTTTGGATCTCGAAGCCAGGGTTGACCTCAGCCCAATCCAGCCCAACCTAAATGGAGACAAGAAGCTTCTTGCCGACAAGCTGGCAAAACTTGTTTGGGATGTAATGAACTACCGGTGGCTGTGAGTACGACACATATACAAACAGTGTGAGATTTACTCAGTGCTTGTGTACCTAATGTATTAGATTTCAGAAACAACACTCTCCCAAAACCTTTGCCCGACAGGGGACAACCGTGTTCAAGTACCACTGTGCTCAAAATAGTGATCGGTTGAAGAAGTCACAAAAGTTGGGCGACACAAAGAAACAGCGGGACAAAGAGAGCATGCTTGGCTTTCCCTGCGATGGGTGGCTTTATGTCACCATTACCACATCGTCCCTGATTGTGTCAATTCATATTATTCACCAGGAAGCTCATGTTCCTTATTGTCCCATCGACATACCCGTTATTGTCAAAGATCTCGTGAAGAAGAATTCTGAATGTAGGCCTACTCAAGTGCGTACAAGTCTTTCCTAAATAGCATGGTTATTGCTAATTGGGCACCATAGTTATGGGATATGATTTTACAGATAATTCCGCATCCAAACTTCACCAAGAAGGCAGTCTATCAGCTGTGGGCGGATATAGACAGCCAAAAATGGAAGCGAGACAATGATGAGCTCATATCGGTCAACATCCTCCTTAGAGAAGGACGGGAAGGGAAATTGGGTTCTTACGTCATCGAGCCCATCGAGATCAACCCAGAGCCTCGGTTATCTGCAATAGCATTCACTTTACCTGAAATTTTGACACAATGGGGTGGTCGGATTCGAGAACTATCAATGGACTCAACATGTAAGGTGTATAATTATTACGGAGATCTTTCATTGACGATGTTGCGTCAGGGAATACCAATGGTTCACGATATGAACTTTATGCAGTATTAGGCGAAATTTACGGATCGGGATTGCCTCTTGGATACATCCTGATCTGTTCTGAAGGCAACACTGACCATGGCGCGAAAGAAAAAATCCTCCAACAATTCCTTTCTCATCTACGTGATCAGTGGAAGCTACGGATCATTATTACTTTATCCGACAAAGATTGGTCTGAAATTAATGCCCTTTGTGCAGTTTTTCACACCGCAAAGCACCAATTATGCTTTTGGCATGCTCTCCGAGCTGTCAAACAACGCCTTTCAATTTTGCGCTGGGCTCCTACCTATTACAACGTGAAGAGCGCCCAGGAAGAATTTCATTGGATTGATGGTGATTTTGTCCCAGTTGGTCAGGATGTCCGTCCAGAGGTGCGTCTGAGAACTAGTATGTCTCGCAGTCTAATAAAAATATCTGATTTTAGATTGAGCGCAACACATATGTGGCTATGCAAGCCTTGCCACAGATTACTGTGCGCCTAAATGGGCTCATCCAGCCCATTCAAGTACCACAGCGTGAACGTCTCACAATCATAATCCCGCCTCAGACTGGCATTCCAGAGACTCGCAATTCAGAAGACTCACAGGTTAACGATGACGACGAAGATACTGTCATCGACTGCGATGATATTAGAGATCAAATTACGCACAGCCGCAACATTGAAGTTGATGCAGAAGACGCGCCAGATTGGGTCTTCGATGATGGGGAAAAGCGTTCACCAGACCCAAACTACGTCTTTTGCCCAGCATGCCACCGTAAACAGCTTCTCCATTTATTCACCAAACATTTCTGCCAGCACCCTTCTTTCCCTGATCGCGATGGCATCAAACGCTCACCACAGGAAATATGACGTAACGCTGTGTACGAGATGTACATGTTTTGTTACCAGCGCGGGCTTCGAGAAGTATGGGCCTACATGTGGTCATCGTGGTACTCACCATCACGTTGGCCACTGTGGGCTCGTTCAACAACAGCCTACGTCTCACGTCTTCGTACTACAATGAATGCAGAAAACCACTTCAAACAGCTCAAACATCACCACCTCCACCATCTCCTTCGTCCCCGTCTCGATCAGCTCATTTGGATATTGTGTACGAAAGTCACTCCTGGATATATCCATCGTGCAGCCGTGCTCGAGGATACTTACCGCCTTGGGCGGTCAAGCCGCCTATCTCCTTTTCAAACGAAGTTCAAACGTGCCTGGCGCACACTAGCAGATACTCCAACTGGCACCTCGCGTCACGCTTACATCGTCAACGTCTCAACATGGACCTGCAATTGCGGCTCTCAGAAATACAACACATTCCATCTTTGCAAACACCTTGTACAGGCCGTCTCAACCCCTCCCCCTTCTTTTTTTGGGCAGGTTGTCCGATGACGAACATCGCCACTTTACCGCCACCCTGCGCTTCAAGTTCCCGTGCCCGCTCATTCCCACTCAGGCCCCACCGACAGCATTGACAGAGGCGGCTCAATCACAGACGGTGACGACCACCTGTGGACAGGCGATCAAACAGTTTTAGCAGGCGGTGGAGGCTGGCAAAAGTTAACACAACAGACGGTTGCAGTTGTGCTTGGGAAGCGCCTGCATGAGGACTCAGATGCAGATGTTGAGTTGTGCGCTGAGACTCACAGCGAGGCAGGCACGGACGCACTCTCGCATGCAAGCGATCATGATGAAGAAGAGGTGCATTATCTATTTTTCTTGAATCCACTTGTCTGAATCTCATAGCAGCTCGATACCGTCATCTCGTCACTCAGCACCGGGGTTTCACTCTTACGGGAAGCGGCTGACCGGCTTGAATCTCAACTTGTACACCGAAACCGCCTATGGATGAAGAACATCGCTACCAGCAGCTGGCTGAAAGGAGTCGAGCGCTTCGTGAAGGACACCAATCATGTCGAAGTGACTGGGCGTGTTCGCAACACCACATGGCCACGGAATGCCGCCGAAACAAAGCGGTCTCGACATGTGATGGGTTACCATGCACGTTACCGCTCCGTCGCAGGGTCTGAACTTCACTCTGGGAGTGAGGATGAGGTTGAAAGTGTTGGTGCGTCGTCCACTCGGAGTCTATTGACTTTGCCACAGACGACAACTGACTATTTCTGTCGTCTTAACAGTCTCACAGGTTTCGGTTCAACTCGATTAGGCTACTACACTTCTTAGTTAGCCATTCCTACACTTGCCCTACTACTATACTACTTCACTGTGTAGTAAAACTATCTAGTTCAACTTTCTGACGAACCAACGCGCAAGCACGTGACCTTGCGTCCGATATGGGTGGGAGAATAGCATTCCCTAGCAGGTCCGTGCTGGAGGTGGCAGGTGTTGACATCGTGAGGTGAAGCGGTGGTGTTGAAGTTGAATGTTCACGCGTGACGTGACCTAAACGTCTCAAAATTGACAAGTCCACGCCATTAGGATAATTATGCTACACTTTTATTACTAATAGTAGTGGTAGTACTACTGCTGCCTCTGTGACAAGCTGTCGAATTAGCCGAGACTGTCGTGAGCTGTGAAACCTTCGGAAGCTGTGAGATGTTGTCATAACGCTGTCATAATGACAAAACCTGTGACCAAATTGATGTGCCTTGTCAAATGCTGTCGGATGCTGTCAGATGCTGTCAGATGCTGTCATAATGCCGAAAGCTGTGACCAAAACAGGGTTTTGCTGATGAACCGCTTCATTTCTGTTCACTTCACAACAATCTTCCAAGAGCTCGAGCGTGCAGGGATGAGCTACAAGAAGCTCCGACGGATCGCAACAGAATGTAACGAGGATCTTCGTGCGGATTTCATTGCCCGGATGGCCCAGTATGAGCCACAGCAGCTTGGCTTTGTTGACGAGACATCGAAAGATGAACGGACTGTATGCCGACACTATGGACGATCACAGAAAGGCCATTCAGCTTCAAAGAAGCAGGTATTCGTGCGTGGACGCCGGACATCTACCGAAGCACTGCTCACCCTCGATGGAATCATCGCTGCCACTGTTGTCGAAGGCTCGATGACTGGAGAGCTGTTTTTGAACTGGCTGGAGAATAGTGTCGTAAGTATTTATCTATCTTTTCTGATTCTGTTGCATCTCTAATTGTTGGTAGCAGCTTCCGAAATGCGAGGCTTATCCTTCACCTGGCCTCTGCGTGATCGTCATGGACAATGCCAGGATCCATCACAGTGCTGAGGTGCACGAACTTTTCGATCGTTTCGGTAAGTAAACCAGCTCATTTTGAAACGTCTTTGCTGATTCTTTATCAACACTTATGCAAGGTGTTCGTCTGGAGTATCTCCCACCATACTCACCAGACTTGAACCCAATCGAAGAAGCGTTCTCAAAGATCAAACACTTCCTCCGTCGTTATCAAGATTACTACGGCGCTACTCATGGTGATGGAATTATCTGGGATATGTACGAAGTGACAGATATTATCACGCCAGAGGATGCACATGGGTACTTCTTTCATTCCGGTTACTTTTAGTTCGTAGTAATACAATCACAGCATGATCACAACAAAGCATAGTAATACACATGTAATTGACGAACACTGCAACATTACAAAGGAGTGGACCACTTCTCAGCTGCGTCACGAAGTGCAGCGATCTCCCCCAGTTTGAAGTTCATCTCCTTGAGCTCGGGTATGGTGACAAAGCGAAGAAGGCAGGCATTGTTGAAGGCATGCTCGGTGAACTTTTTGAGAATGTTGGGCATGAGATCGTAGGTTGTACAGAACTGTGCGAGTGGCATATCTATCCCTGGAGCACGAGTTGAAGGCAGAAGCCGGTCACTAAGATCAGCAGTAGTGCGAGGGGCACCAGGGTCTCCGCTAGCTGTAGTAGAGTTTGGGGCTTGAGGGCGGAGTAAACCGAGGACATTGTCACCGATGGTAAAATTGAAAACCGGAGCCTGAGGAGTAGGTCCGGACTTCGCAGCTTGTAAATCCAAACGTCGCTGAAGAACAGGGCTGAGCGCAGCTCTGTTCCGTTCGTCAAAAAACTTGTGATGTGGTGGTTTCTCAATTGTTGCCACCGTAATGTCGTCCTTGAGCTTTTTCCACCAAATACATGATACAGTGATACTACTAGAATTCGTGACATACCAGAGCAGATGCCCAGCAGTCAAAGCGTTCAGGATTGAGGGGAAGATGTTCTTCAGTGGCAGGAATTACATAGCAGTGAGTAGCGGGGCATGCCGTATCGGGTTTCTTGCATGTCCAGCGTTCGCGGAGAGCTTTGATGAATTGAATCTTCCGGTCATTACCTGGCAAAATGGCTTCGGACTCTTTCTGTAGTAATGTATGATCAAAGCTACTAGAGAGAGAGAGAGATTAGGGGAAAACAAGTACGCGTTTTTTGGTTTTGGTTGGAATAGGCTCCATGACCTCCGACATCTCATTATTCTCCTGGTTCCTTGCGTTCTGGATCACATTGAGGTTGATCGTGGGATCTTTCGCTGTCAAATTGGATGCCCGCTTGAGGAGCACATCAAAGTCGGATTGGCTTGCTAGCGAAAGTCCAGGTTTCGGAAGAATGCGCGGTATGAAGAATGATATGTCATAGTCATTGAAGTCCATTGTTCGTGGGTTGATTGCCGCGGAGATTTTGGCTAGGATCTGTGCCTTGAGCGTATCCCAAGGCTCGTCAAGACTGAACGTGAAGCTTGAATTTTTAGGCTGGCGCTTGCTTTGGGGCTTCCTCATCTCGACAGCGGAGGTGATTGAGGCAATGAATGATATGTCTCTAGCTTTTGAAGGCTTGGATTGTTGCTTAGAACCTATTATGAAGTCAGTACGATGGGATCTCACCCTGCAAGATGGATATATGCACCAAGATCAGCGCGTTTGCACTTTTTCGTAGTAGGTGGAGGTGTCGGAATCCGAGTCTGTACATCATGTGCCTCTTCGCCCGAGTCTGCAATGTTTGCAAATACCTGTGCATCCTTGTCGCTATTGTCGCTATCAGTACCAGAGTGATCTGAGTCTGCGTTGTTGGAGCCAGAGTTCATGTCAGAAATGACTTGGAGCACATCAGTTCGCTTGGCCTTCTTGTTCGTGCTTCCAGATACATGAAGAGTTACTTTCTTACTAGCCATTTATGCAATGATGGGGGGCAGGATGCAAGTGATTGCAGCGTAGGTAGCCTCAGGTAGTATAATTTGGGCGATGTTACAGCTTTTCCTAATTGAACGAAAAGTGGCGCTACTGCCATTATTTACACAAACGGCTGTAAAATCGTAGCTACCCTGCAATGTTGTAAACATTTGCATGCTGTCTGTGCATGTGTATAGTCGATAGGTTCAGACAAGAAGTAAAAACGTAAAAGCACAAAAGATATACGATAAAGTAGCTACCATATTAAAACTCCACCAGAAACGCGCAAACGCGCCGGAGGCACATCTGCGTGCACATACTATCACGATGATATTAAGATCGATCAGTGTAGACATCTACACACAACTATAAAATGCCAATCAAGTGTATACATATAATATATATCACGTGTTTGTACGCAAATGCGACACAGGCACATGTGCATGTAGAAGTAGATCAGGTTGTACAACATCTATATTATAAACTGCAGCTTCACGTCCACCCTGTCATATCTGATGTCAGCACATCCACACCAGTCATGTGACATTGTTGACACCAACTCTACACTCGGGTGTCGAAGACGCCCATGCATGGACAGAGGATATTGGTCACATGACCTACCCCTGTATTTTAGTAAATATTCAGTGTTTTCACTTTTTCTCAGTGTGGCTGTGGTTGGATTGTCTTGGCATGTCGATCAAAGTTGTAGATCTTGTTCACATGGTCAATTTTGATCTAATGATCATGAGAAAATTCTGTGATTTGGCTGAGTTATGATCAAAATACTCATCAAGACAGAATATTTTTCACTGTTTACACATCAGTCATGTGACGTTTTTGACACCAGCTCTGCCTTGGGCGTCGAGGACGCCCATGCATGGACAGAGGATATTGGTCACATGATTTGCCCCTATATTTCAGTAAATATTCAGTGTTTTCGCTTTTTCTCAGTGTGGCTGTGGTCAGATTGTCTTGGCATCTTGACCAAAGTTGTAGATCTTGTTCACACGGTCAATTTTGATCTGATGATTGTGAGAAGATTTTGTGATTTGGTTGAGTTATGATCAAAATACTTGTCAACATAATTTAGGGGGATCCAGGTAACAGGTTACCACATAAATATGACAAAAACAGACAGGCTACCACATGCGAGTGTTGCATTTGCATACAACATCATTGTATATAACATATGTATACACTTGATTGGTGATAGCCAGTCTATGCATTTTCACAGTCGTGTGTAGATATCAACACTGGTCTATCTTACAGCTATTTGCAAAAACGTTGGCAGTGACGCGTGAGATGAGTGATTATGGAAATAAAATCAAAAATCCTCAAAATCGCCTGCTGTCACCATGTACCGCAAGATTAGTCGCGATGTGAAGATCGCAGCCATAAATCTCTACGAACACAATCTCCTGACTCTACAGCAGATTCTGGACTGTGTAGGGTTCTCAAAGAGGACTTTCTGGCGCATTCTGAAGCTATGGCGTGAATCTGGAGATGTCGTGCAACATAACCATGGCATGCCTGGCTGCCCTCGAGCTCTTTGCTTTGATGATCTCAACTACCTCCTTCGGCTGGTTAACCACCGCCCTGACTGGTTTCTTGACGAACTCCTCGGCTTGCTAGACAGCAACAGGTTTGTTGCAGTTCACTACACAACAATTTACCACGAGCTTGCTCGGGCTGGAATCTCCTTCAAAAAGCTGAAGAAAATCACTAAGGAGAGGGATGAAAACAAGCGGGCTGACTTCACTAGGAGAATGGCTCAGTATGAACCAGACGAGATTGGATGGCTGGACGAAACTTCGAAAGATGAGAGGACAACTGCGAGGAGATACGGCAGGTCGAAGAAAGGCCAGCGTGCAGCAAAGAAGGAAGTATTTGTTCGTGGGCACCGGTTGTCAGCATTAGGACTTCTTACAGTTGATGGGATGCTCGCAGTGTCTGTCGTTGAGGGCTCATTCACTACAGACAAGTTCAAGACCTTTTTGACGGAGGACGTTGTAAGTGATTTGAACTTTGAGAGTACTCTGAGCCCCCTAATGAGGATCTATGTTCATCAACAGCTGCCGTTATGCACGCCATACCCTGGCAAACTGAGTGTCCTTGTTATGGACAATGCCAAGATACACCACGGAGAGGGGATTGCGGAACTCGTTGAGGATGCAGGTATGTATCAACAGTGATACCTCTCTTGTCTAGGTCTATTGAATGCGTAGCTGTTACGATTTTTCTCTTTTACTCGCGTCGCATCTATCTTATCTCCCAAGCGCCCTTTAGAGATAAGATTACTTACATGTATTTTTAGATCGTTGACTTTCGACTCATTCACAGTCAACGATCCCATCATCCCATTGTTCCCTATCTTTAGCCCACAATGGTCACCGGTGTGTCGGTTTTCCTTTTGTTCTACTTACGCGTCGAACAATGGACCTCCATTGTTCTCCCATTATATCCGTCCCAGACTACCGCGTATATAAACCAGTAGACACCATGTATTCCCCTCAAGCTATTCTACGTTGTTTTCCCTCACTGGTCAACTCTAGTCGTCTGACTTGAGCCTCAGTATCGTCGACGTCGTTCCACTCATTGTGTAACGACTTATTCTTGGATAGACCTCGCTCGTCTCTTATCCGGACCTTGCAAGAATCCTTAATTTGTTCACGAGGCTTGTCTTACGACAACCCACGTAACAAAAGAATAGCTTCTCCGATCGTTCCTACTACCTAGTAGCCGAACACCCCTTGATCGCACCTAGGAACCTCCTATCTGCAGAACGCGTCTGGGAAACCTGCCCCAGCACACAAGCTTGACAAGACGACTCCACCATCGACCCCCGCAACCCCTTTGCAGCTGCTCGGACCGGAGAAGTACCACCCCGTCTTCAGACTCAGCGGCAAGATCCGCTACCCGATACTCATCGCCACGCACGAGAGTCCAGATCCCTCGTCAGCCCCTATCCCACAGCTGAAGAACGAGGCCCCAGCCACGGCGTATCCCACTTAGGCCAAGATCCAGAAGATCTACCACCCCGATCAGAAACTCCTTCTGAAGCGGAAGAAATCTCTCAGATCGACGAAGACTTCCTTGACACCGTCCCAAAAGAAGCTCTTCGTGACTTCCAACGTGAGAACAAGAAAGACCCCTACGATCATCCAACCGCATTCCGCCGTTGGTGGGACCTTATCGTTGGTCCAGAACCCAGACTGCTGTCCAGACAGTACCCCCGACCACTCCCACAACTCGACCACCCCCTTCGCCAGCTAGCATGACTACCAAAGCTGCCGAAATCAAGGTTGGACAACCGTCCGCCTTTGATGGATCCCCTACAGATGCCAACCACTGGCTGCTCAGCATCAAGGCTTACATGCGCATTAATGCTCATGTCTATGATACTAATGAAAAGAAGGTGCTCTCTGCTCTCTCTTACCTCACTAAAGGCACCGCCGCCTCATGGGCCGAGACCTTCTATGCGAAAAGAGATGCTATGGCCATACCAGACTATGGTACTTGGGCCGACTTCAAAGCAGACTTCAAGACTGCTTTCGTAACGCAGGATACCAAGGAGACTGCCACCGCTAAACTATCTACTCTTCACCAGAGACAGTGCGGTTCTCTCGAGAAGTACAATTCCCAATTCCGACTCTATGCTCAGAGGTCCGGAATCACCGACAACAACGCTCTGATCTCGTGGTATTCACGAGGTCTCCATACCGACATCTCCACCCGTATTATGGGAATGGATACCGTCCCGACCACGCTTGACGAATGGGTCAAGAAAGCCCAACACTTCTCCGTGCAACTAGCCCGCATCCAATCCTTTAAGAACAATCGCAGCTGGAACCCGCCCTCCAGCTCCCGCCCCGCCCGGGACCCTGACGCTATGGACGTTGACCGAGTAAACCTATCGCCCTTGCAGCGAGCGGAATACATGAAGAAAGGTCAATGTTTCAAATGCGGTCAATCGGGCCATCATATTGCTAACTGCCCGAAGAAGATGGAAGGAAGTAATCAGAAGAAGAAGAACCCGGCCAAAACGGTCCGGGCTATCGAAGATATGCCCTCTGACGTCCAACAATATATCAACGCGCTTACAAACAAGAAGGTCTCCCAAAAAGAGATCCTTGACATCATGAGGATGTGCTTCGAAGGAAAAGAAGAGAAGCTAGAAGATGAGGAGAGCGTAGGAGAACCCGAGATCGATCGGGTGGGTTTTTGAATCGAGGAGATGAGTCGACGTCTTCTCCTCGCATACCTGTAATTGTACCGGCTAAAAAGAATGGCAACTCGTTTCGTATCCCTGTCGCATTCTTTCGCAAACCTGGAACAATAATCGTTGATTCTCATGCCCTGATTGATAGTGGAGCCTCCATAAACATCATGGACTCCCACTTCGCTATCAAAAACAAGTTTCCCCTGACTCGCTTGTCGAAACCGCTCACACCCCGAAACGTGGACGGCTCCCCAAACAAGCAAATTTGTCGCTTTACTACCACCGTCACCATTCGCGTCGACGATCGGGAAATGAAGCAAACCTTTTTCGTCGTCAACTGCGGCAAAGAAAATGCCATTCTCGGCATGCCGTGGTTGAAATCCACCAACCCGATCATCGATTGGGAAACCGGGGAAATCGAACTGCCTCATCGGCATTTATCCCCGGTTAGACCCCGATTTGATCAAAAGCATCTTGTTGAACAGAGGTATCTAGTCCGCTATCTTGGTGGCGACGGATCAGACTATATCCGTCGGCAATACCTCAAGCGATTTAATCCCTCTCTCCTCCGAACGACCCTGGCAACTGAGATTGCCCAGCAGACAATTAAGGAAAAGGTCCTTCTCCCCGCCGCCTTTGCCAAATACAAGGCTGTCTTTGAGAAATCTTCGACCGACCACGTTCCCCCCGAAAGAACGTTTGACCATGCTATAGACTTGGACGACTCTTTTATGCCCAAAATAGCCAAGGTATACCCGTTAAACCCAAAAGAGACGGAGGCGTGTAAAGCCTTCGTAGAAGAACACCTCGTGTCTGGGAAAATCGTTCCCTCGAAATCTCCCCAAGCATCCCCGTTCTTCTTCGTCGCCAAGAAGGACGGAAGTCTTCGGCCCTGCCAAGACTATCGCTACGTCAACTCTCATACCATCAAGAACGCATATCCCCTACCTTTAATTTCCGACCTCATGGATCGACTCAAAGGGTCGTCGATCTTTACGAAACTCGACGTTCGCTGGGGATATAATAACGTCCGGATCAAACCGGAAGATCGCTGGAAGGCCGCGTTTATCACGCTGTTCGGCCTATTCGAACCCACTGTAATGTTTTTTGGCTTGTGTAACTCCCCATCGACGTTCCAAGCCATGATGAACTCCTACTTTGCCGACTTCATCACTGAAGGATGGTTAGCCATCTATATGGATGACCTCCTCATTCACTCCTCCGACCCTACCGTTCATGAAGAACGAACCCGTCGTGTTCTCGAACGATTCCAACAACACGACTTGTATTTAAAATTAGAGAAATGTCAATTTGCCGTACCGGAAGTAGAATTCCTCGGCGTCGTCGTTGGCAATGGCGCCTTCAAGATGGACCTGTCAAAGGTCAAAGCCATCAACGAATGGATTACCCCTCGCAATGTGAAGGAAGTATGCTCCTTTCTGGGATTCTGCAACTTCTATCGTCGCTTTATCCCTTCCTTCGCTACTCTCGCCCGACCCCTCACCGACCTGACCAAGAAGCTCTCTGCTTGGGTCTGGTCACCGGCCTGCGACAAAGCGTTCAAGGAACTCCAAGTAAAGTTCAAGACGCTCCCTGTCCTCGCCATGCCCGACGTCTCCCGACCTTTTGAGGTCATGACCGACGCCTCTCTCCATGCCTCGGGAGGTGTCCTGATGCAACGCGATGGCAATGGAGACCTTCATCCATGTGCCTATATCTCCCAGACCTTCTCCCCTGCCGAATGCAACTATGACATCTACGATCGCGAGTTGCTTGCCGTCATCCACGCTTTACAAGCCTGGCGGCATTACCTCCAGGGGACCACCCATCCTGTGACCGTTTTGACGGATCACAAGAACCTCACCTATTTCCGCTCTCCTCAGAAATTGTCTCGACGACAAGCACGCTGGCTGTTGACGCTCGCCGACTACGATCTATGCTTTGTCCATACCCCCAGCTCTGCTATGGGCCCGGCTGATGCTCTCTCTCGCATCAACTGCCCGGACTTGTCATCCGATAACCACGACGTGACGCTACTCCCTCCCGGTTTGTTTGTTTGTGCCATTGACACTGAACTTCTCGACAAGCTAGCCGCGTCTTCCTCTACCGACCCTCTTGTCCTGTCTGCTACACGCGCCCTTGAACAGGGCAACCCCCTCTTTCCTCGTTCGACCGTCTCTGATTGGCAATACACCGACAACAAACTCTTCTACAAGGGTCGCCTCTACGTCCCCCCGGATCACCGTGCCGACGTCGTCCAAGCTGCCCATGAAGCGCCCACGTCCAGTCACCCTGGTATTGCCTGCACCGTCGAACTTGTCTCTCGTGACTGCTGGTGGCCCAGCCTCCATACCTTCGTTCGCCGTTTCCTTTTGGGATGTGCCACGTGTCAATCTATGAAGGTTAACACACATCCTTCCATTCCCAGCCTGCTGCCTATCCCCTCCTCATGTTCCCGCCCCTTTCAGCAACTCTCGGTTGATCTGATAACCGGTCTCCCTTTATCCGCCGGTTTCGATTCTGTCATGGTCGTGGTAGATCATGGCCTTTCAAAGGGGGTAATTTTCCATCCGTGCCTGAAGACAATCACCGCCGAAGAAGTCGCTGACATCTTCTTCGAGAAAGTCTTCACCCGATTCGGTCTTTACGACAAAATTATCTCTGATCGAGGACCGCAGTTCACTTCCAGATTTGCTAAGGAACTCGCATGAATCCTCGAATATGACCTCGCCCTCTCCTCTGCTTATCACCCGCAGACTGACGGAGAGACTGAACGAGTCAACCAAGAGCTCGAGACGTACCTTCGCATCTTTTGTGATGGTAAACCTCATGACTGGACTCGATTCCTACCCTTTGCGGAACATGCCCATAACTCCGCAGTTCATTCCATCACGAAGAAGACCCCATTCTTCCTGATGCTCGGATACGAACCCCGAGCTTTCCCCGCGTTAATTAAAGAAACACCGATCCCCGCCGTAACTGATCGACTGACGTCACTCGACTCTGCTAGGAAAGAAGCCCTTGCCGCACATGCAATCGCTGCCCGAGTAATGAAAGAACGAATTTCCTCTCGATTTGTACCCTGGAAACTACGACAAGGTCTGGCTTGAAGCCCGGAACCTTAATTTCAACTACCCTAGTTGCAAACTCGCCCCGAAACGTGAAGGACCCTTTGAAATTGTCAAAGTGTTGTCCCCTGTTTCCTATCAGCTCAAAATACCTGTCACCTGGAAGATTCACGACGTATTTCATGCGTCCCTTTTATCATCCTATCGGGAGACCCCCGAATACAGACCGAATTTCACTAGACCACCGCCTGACGTGGTAAACTCCGAAGAACAATGGGAGGTTGAAAAGATCATTTCACATCGCGGATCCGCAGCTCGTCGCAAATTCCTAGTCAAGTGGAAAGGATACCCGTCATCCGAGAACTCCTGGGAACCCCCTTCCCACTTGAAAAATGCCTCCGACGTCTTGAAAGCTTATAAGAGGTCTCGACCCAAAGCTTTCCCTCAGTCCCGCTAGAAACTTACCCGTCACGTCTCTCCCCATTGAAATCGTCGAAAACCCATATTTTTCCTTATGTCTTCCCGTCATACTTGTCCTTCTCGCTCTCGAACGACTGAACAGAATGAATGCCGATACGTCCCCTACGGACGAAGAATCCGTCCACCGCCGCCGACGGACTTAAACCTTGCAGTCCTTCGTGACCTTCGCGACATCACCCTTGCCCGCCAAATTGATAACCAAATGGGTAGACACTCCCCCCTACAAAGCGCTTACCACGCACTGATGCAGACACTTCGTCTTGAAACATTCGTCCCCATACTCCGCCGATCCGAGGATCAACAGGCCCAACTAGTGGGTCTACTCCTTACTGGCATTCGTTGCCGACAGGAGGATGCTCTCCTGAACCTGCTGCACCAACTCGGGTTCGAGAATGTTCTCACCCGGGCCCATCGTCGTCGTCTCGAATCCCCCACTCTCGTAGACTCGGGAATCATCGGCATGCATCGTGCCGTATCCCCATGAACCAACCCCACAGTCGTCGACACCCCCACAGAAATCACCTTGCGTGACATAAGCTCCATTCACCATGCAATCTCGCGACGTAACAGCCAGGAATCCTCGGCCACCTCCCCTCCTTTGTCCGCCTCGAGCCCAAGCTCAGCAGGATCCTCCTCGACGAACCCCATTGTCGTCAGTGATGATGACACTACGGATGGGGAAAATATCATCCCCGTTCCCATCTTACCTCGTGCCGCTCCCCGTCGCCCCCGTGCAATCCCGTTGGTACCCCTGTCGCACGCCGGTCATACCACGACCAACACTTCTGGGACACCCTCGTCCTTGTCATCCCCGGATACGGAAGAAGTCTTTGGACTATCTCGCCGACAGATTGCCGATGCACTTTTCGAAACCGAGGAACGCATCACCCTCCACGACCGACCGGTCTCGGTGACTGCCGAAGAACGCCTCGCTCGGGACGCCCTAGGGGAAACCCAAACCGGCCCAGTTCTTCGCTCCACCCATGCATTCTATGCCACCTCGTGTTTCGAATGTCACCGTCTTGGGCATATTCACATAAACTGTCGTTACTATGAATGCCCAATCTGTCGTACCTTCCATCCCGGACACAACCAACGTGACTGTCCTCAATGACGATGCCCCTCCACTCCTCCCCCAGCTGGCGTTCCCTCTGAGTTCATACAGGATGGACTTCCTGACTATGAAACCGACGATCCCTTCCCTGAAGAGGCACTCGCCAATATGACCGGCTCACCTGGTCCTTCTCATGGAGAATTCTAAGGTGTTGTAAAGGTCAGGTGACTTACAGTCTTGAACGGGGGGTAATGTTACGATTTTTCTCTTTTACTCGCGTCGCGTCTATCTTATCTCCCAAGCGCCCTTTAGAGATAAGATTACTTACATGTATTTTTAGATCGTTGACTTTCGACTCATGCACAGTCAACGATCCCATCATCCCATTGTTCCCTATCTTTAGCCCACAATGGTCACCAGTGTGTCGGTTTTCCTTTTGTTCTACTTACGTGTCGAACAATGGACCTCCATTGTTCTCCCATTATATCCGTCCCAGACTACCGCGTATATAAACCAGTAGACACCATGTATTCCCCTCAAGCTATTCTACGTTGTTTTCCCTCACTGGTCAACTCTAGTCGTCTGACTTGAGCCTCAGTATCGTCGACGTCGTTCCACTCATTGTGTAACGACTTATTCTTGGATAGACCTCGCTCGTCTCTTATCCGGACCTTGCGAGAATCCTTAATTTGTTCACGAGGCTTGTCTTACGACAACCCACGTAACAGTAGCCAGGTGTATGGCTTGAATACTTGCCACCCTACTCTCCCGATCTCAATCCAATTGAAGAGGCCTTCTCGAAGATCAAGGCGTTCATTCGTCGCAATCAAGCTGACTTCTCAAGTGACACTGATAGCCTTGTGTACGACATGTATGTGGCTATGGAGGTGGTAACGGCTTCTGATGCAGTAGGATACATTACACATGAAGGTTATTTCTAACGTTGCAATGATATGACGAAGCAATGCATGTATAGTAGAGTAGAGAACACGCCGCAAATAACAGTGGATGGCAGCACATGAGCGAGCACAAAGGACCAAAAATTACTGACACCAGCGCTTCATGGCAGCTTTCATGGCTGCAATCTCACCAAACTTGAAGCCCATCTCCTTCAGCTCTGAAATGACAATAAACTCAATGGTCTCTGTCCTGAAGTAACCGTTCTCGCTTAGCTTTGCCTTGACATCATCGCTCAGCTTGTATCTGATGCAGAAGTCATCAAGAGAGAGGTCTGGTCCAGGTTTCATTCCAGGCGGGATGACACTGTCGTGCTCACTGTTGAGAATACGTGGTTGTGCAGGAACTGGTGCAGCATGGTGAGCATCGTCAATTGTGGGGTTGCGGTGAAAGGTGTTGAGTATCTTGGGTGGAATATTGGAGTTGATCACGGGTCCTGACTGACTATGCGATGCTTGGTTTCGTTCCGCAAGACGGCATTGTAAGAGTGGTGAGGCCTCGCTGCTTTTCTTACCCGGTGGAACGGCATTGAACTTGTTGTGGTTTGGGGGAGTTTGTAGATCAGTGAGTGCATCGTCCTTGTTCTATAGATGGGTTGTTAGCGACTGACTGAAACCAGCATGTAACTACCAGGTAACATTACCCAAGCGGCCGCCCATACAGAGAAATGTTCATGACCGAGGGGGAAATGTTCTGGGTGCTCCGGATGGATAAAACAGTACTCGCTTGAACACCCTGGCTTCGAGCACATCCATTGGTTCTTGAGAAGCTGAATCTTCGCATTCAACTTCATATTTAGAGGTGTCTCGAGCACTGTTTTGCTTTTTTTCTGCCAACAGATACCATAACCAGTCAGTGTGGTGGAGTATTCATTCAGCCTTACTGTAGCGTTTTTCTTTGATTTCTTCTTCATCCGAGCATCCACACTTTCATCACTGCTGTTTCCAGCCCCCTCGTCCACACTACTATCAAAGTCCAGGTCAGAGTCCCTGCCGTCAGCTTCCATACGAGACTTTGATTTCTTGGCCTTCGCATCCATCAGTGCCTTTCAAACCCGCATATACTCACCTGCTGCAAATTGGAACACATACATTTTTTTTGGGTATAATCACTTCAATCTGAAGGTTTGCTGAGGGAGTCTTCTGTTTGATGGCGTGTTCAAGAAGGAAATCATAGTCCGCAATGGACTTGAGAGACATCGGGGCTGTCTGCGCTCGTGAAACCGTCCACTAAACCCTGTAGTTCTCATATAGAATGGACTTCGGCCTGAGGTTTTTCGAGATCTGTTCAAGGACTTGTGCTTTGATGGTGTCAAACTCCAGGTCCTAAGCCAGACGTAGGAATGTGTTGATGGGCTTTCGTTGTTTCGATGGCTTGTGCATCTGACTCTCCGAGAAAATGGCAAGGTAGTAAGTAATCGTAGTCTTCCTGGGCTCCTCAGGCGCATCATCAGGTGTTTCAGAGACCACAGGAGCTATAGAAGTATTCAATGAGATTGTGGGAGGTCAGTATATGCACGGACCCTTTGGCCTTTTTGGAGGTCGTCCCCGCTTCTTGGGAATCACTGCAATTGGTTCATCTATCACTGCATCCTCCATGATTGCCTGTTCAACATCAGTTTCAATCACGGTCTCAGAAAGTTCGTCTGTTCCAACTGTCACTGTGGCAGCATAATCTTGCTGGGGAGCCATCGAGAAGATAGGTATTGAGCGACAATCTATGTCCGATACCAAATGCTCAAACTGGCATTTTTGATTTTATTTCCATAATCACTCATCTCACGCGTCACTGCCAACGTTTTTGCAAATAGCTGTAATATCATCGTGACAATATTTGCTTTGCATGAAACGGGGAAATATGGGTAGGGGATGAATCTAATTGAATTGGGTTAAGACCTAGGTTCTGGTAATATGTTGCCGCATAAAATACAATATAACTAGACAGATTGCAGGGTAGTTACTATTTTAAAACCACTCAAAAACACGCAAACGCGCCAATGGCGCATTTGTGCTTATTTACATGAATGTACGTCAACTTGTGCTTGACATTGAATTCACCTCTGAAAACACACATGTTAGTATATGGGTAAATAAGTCGGATGCACTGGAGGCGCTTGTGCATGTAAAGATCATCATCATGATATTAAGATCGACCAGTGTAGACATATACGCGCATTCACGTGCTCTGTCTGTGCATGTGCATAGTCGTGTGTAGATGTCTACACTGGTCGATCTTAATATCATGATGATGATCTTTACATGCACAAGAGCCTCCAGTGCATCCGACTTATTTACCCATATACTAACACGTGTGTTTTCAGAGGTGAATTCAATGTCAAGCACAAGTTGACGTACATTCATGTAAATAAGCACAAATGTGCCATTGGCGCGTTTGCATGTTTTTGAGTGGTTTTAAAATAGTAACTACCCTGCAATCTGTCTAGTTATATTGTATTTTATGCGGCAACATATTACCAGAACCTAGGTCTTAACCCAATTCAATTAGATTCATCCCCTACCCATATTTCCCCGTTTCATGCAAAGCAAATATTGTCACGATGATATTAAGATAGACCAGTGTTGATATCTACACACGACTGTGAAAATGCACAGACAACACACAAATGCGCCCATGGCGCATTTGCGGCTATCACCAATCAAGTGTATACATATGTTATATACAATGATGTTGTATGCAAATGCGACACTTGCATGGGTGTGTAGAAGTAGATCAGGTTGTATGACATCTTTTTGACGATGGTTCTCCACCATCAACATCGGCCAGTGTCCGTTTTGTCAACAGACGACCCTTCAACTCCTCCTTCACTGACAATGTATCCGCCAATTCTCTGCCAGATAAAAACACAGCAGCATCATACGGACCATATGGGAGATCCTTTAAACCACGGATGAGATCGCCATGGACTTTGGTCACTGCACTGGACGTTAACAATGACCATCCATTATTGAACTTCGGAGAGTGGAATATGCTACACCCTTTTGCAGTTGCAAGACCGAGGCGGACAAGATTGAAAGGCTTGATGCCTTTGGCGCCTTGATAATAAGATGGGAATATGAGATGACATACAATACGGATATATAATGATACATACCGTGTTTGTCGGTCCACAGGGCACCTAAAGCTCCTGCGTGATCTTTGAGGTACCGACGGAGTGGAGATTCTGGTTCATACATGGCTATAATGAAGGTCGACATCATGACTAGGAAAATGTTCTGTTGTGCCATGCCCCTCTTGTTGGCAGATGGGGCAGACCAAGGAGTGTTGCACACTATGAGAGTCGCATTGGCCTGAGAACTTGATGATGTTAAAGATGAAGGTTTCTTGCCATGCATGACATTGGGCAGGACATGGCAGAACATGATTGCGACACACATCGCAAGTTGGTGGATAGGTTTGCACCCATTGTAATTATCATGGACCCATTGGTATGTCTCTTTGACATATGAATCGTCGTCTGGAAACGTCATGATATCCATGGTCCATTCCTCCGGAAGCACCTCATGATTGAGAATAGTATTGAGATCCTGAATGGAGATGTTGAATGCTGACCACGGGGCCCTGGAGTCCATGCTTTGCATCGACGTTGCTGCTGACAGCACGGCATGATGCCGCATGTCCGCAGGTCTTAGCACAGGAGCTAAAGACTGCGAGCCTGCGGATGATGCATGTCCAAGATTGATCCACATATTGTGGACCACCGTGGTCGCAGGCCGTCCAGTGAGGCCAGTCGGATTCGGTGCCCATGGAATGTTCAAGATTTGGTGTTGGCTTGCTACCTGGACCAACAGGACTCTGATTGCGGCAGTGTGATCGCCCACAGTGTCTGTCCCTTGGCTTAATATTCTCCGTAAGGCGGGAATAACAATCCGCATGATGGCCAATCCAGACCCTCCATGTAGAAATGGTGGCAGACAACGTATGGTCTTGGATGCGACTGATTGTAGGATGTGATCAGCAAACCAGGTTGTTGATTTTTGCCCAAGGTGTGAGGCAGGCAGGCCACGTCCAAGATGGTCTGGGTTGTCAACGATCGCCTTCACCAGATTGGCATACGAGTCGTTATTGTATGACAAAGGTTGTGGCTGTCTAAACCATGTTTCCAACGCGGTCAGTCGTTCGCGTCCAATATTCCTTGTCACCACGTCGTCCCCGTCGATTAACTTCTGCACTGAAGACCGCACTTGGGTATTGACAAGTGTGCAGACATCCTCTTCATACACTTCAAATCTGCGATGTACGATGTGCAACAGTAAACGCTGTGTAGGATCTGTATGGGAAGGCAAGAATGTTACCGGAACGACCTTCATACTGTGATTGATGTTAAATGTAGCTTCGTACACCTAGGAATATGTTAGAATGCAATAGTCCACATGAACACACACTTGTGCCGCAGGTGCAAGTGTGTGAGTTGTACGGACAGGGCTTGACGTACCTGTAATAGTTCTTGTCCATAATTGATAAGAATGGATCGCTGCGATGACATCTGAGGATATGATTTTGAGGTGACAGGCCAGTCCATCTCTTCGATACGGATATCTCCAAGCGTGCCCGTCTTGACGAGCGGGGATAGTGAAGGAAGTCCATCATACAACAGTCCCTGTGACAGCCAAAGTGGATCCATAAGCCCTTTCGTCAGTACTTTCGAGTTCCCTGTGTGTGCGTAATTCAGTGTGCGCTCCAATGCACTCGTCAGTTCGATAAAGTATTGTGGTATCGGCAACCATTGTTCCATATTGCTGCTGAACTGCGTCCATATCTTCTTCAACACTGAACATAACCCAAATGTCGTCCATTCAACTATGCTGGGTAATATCTAGAAAGAAACATTTGTCAGGTCATCTCCCCATGGTCGTCGTGTCTCATTGCCAGCTCACATCTTGTTTGAATATCACAACATGTTCTTTCACCTGCTCCAGAACGTGAGGATGCGCCCACATCCTTGTCAGCGGCCATACGATGTGTTCAAATATATGCCTGAGGTCCTGGTGAGAAGCTATCGAACCATCATCTGTTTTCACTTACCTCCCATTTCAGTATCGGTCCTTGAGGCAGAATACGTTGATGCTATACACATTTTCAACTTGAAGTGCTTGGTCATATGTGCCTGGTGCAATCTTTTCGTGATATCTCTCGAATGGAAGTGCATCCTTACACTCTTCATAGAATCTCCTGGCTTTGAAGCTACGTGTCACTCTTTGCATGTGCGTCCCAGTGCTCGCCACGGTCATCATCCCTCGTTGCACATCGTGGAAACGTGCTTGTGATCGTACTCGATGGACAAATACATTGTATCCTTGCGATGCGATACCTCGAACGCATGCCCGATGTCCTTGGAAGAGCGCCGATGCTATTTCCTCTTCATCGTCGTCCTCTTCCTCTCCTGCATCATTGCATATCAGTGCTCGATTGATTGTCTGCAGCTGTGTGCTGAAACAACTGAACAGTCCGTGCGCTTGGAACTGTCCTGTCTGCTTCAGGCAGCCGATAGGATAGATATAGTGCGGTGTGACAGGCATATCTGCCTCTTCGAGCGTCATATTATCTTGGTCCCGATGGAATAGTTCGTGGATGTTGCGAAGTGCGAATAGCATTCCTGTCATTGTCACGTCTCCGCCGATGATGGCTTTTCGTCGCGGAATACGAAAGCCGGCCTCGTCATACACCTGTTGTTCGCTTCCCCGCTCGTTGAGCAATGGATAGGTGTCCAGCTCAACTCGCTCCCTCTCCGTCCTCAATGCCGAGTCATAGATCTCTTCCCCATGCTCCCTGGTGATCTCATCCACCGAGATCTCTTCCCAGTGGTCAACTGGAACACATCTGTTCATTCACTTCATCAGAAAATGTATACTCTGCCCTCAGTTGACTCACTTAATGTGCGTCGCAAGCGCGATTGACATCGTCCGGATCCCCCCGTAGCTGTGTATCCGTTGCCAGTGTGTCGCTTCCTCCTCCTTACTACCACATTGGCAGACGTTCTGGTTTTGACCATATCGAACACTCAGTGTGATCGGCACGTTGTCTGTCAGGAACGCATCTTGCCATGCTTCGCCTCCTTCCGCCTGCACTTCTTCCACGTACCCATCGTACGCGGTTTCCAAGACATCGTGAAGCTTCTTCACTTGATTATATGTCATCTCGTGCTTGACATTAAATTTGCCTCTGAATACATAAGTGTCAGTAGACATACGAATAAGCCGCAAATGCACCAGAGGCGCATTTGCGTGTCCTAACAGGGTGTGGCACGCATTTGCGCCATGGGCGCAAATGCATGGATTATGGTCTTTGTACTACTCACATTAGATTCGTCACCCGTTTCATGTTCATGATCGTAAGGTCCTCCGGTGTCTGGTCACGAATATGGATGTCCCTGTATCCTGTGTGCAACAGCATCATTGATAACAGTGACACCATCATGCAGAAGTGCCCCTCCGTCATCGCCGTTCGTGGTGCTTCCAATCACGCCATGTTCGCTTCTTCATCATGGATCCGTTCCTCGTCATCTAGCATGTCTTCTTGCGTAAACGACCACAGAACCATCGCTAGCCACACATCTTCTTGGTGATATGTGCCGATGAATAGCATTTGTCCCGCTGGATCGAAGCCTACGTCCGCATGTCGCGCTTTCCACAGCTTCCTCGGATGCTGAAGATCCAGTGTGAACGAGTAGCTCGGATCCCTTGTGCTCGTCGGCAGTATCGCGTGCAGCCCTTTCTTGCCAGATACGAATAGACAATAGTCCAAGTAGTGTTCCGTCACTCCCCAGGCTAAATCTGCATCCCCTTTATCATGCACGAATTCCTCATCAACCTCAACGTGCGCCCGTTGTCGCAGTCGTTGCATCGCTGTTTGAACGTGCCCTCACTCGTACTCTCTCCGAAGCGTTGACAGCTTCACTCGCTCGCTTGTCATCTGGTGAAATGCTTCAATGTACGACCGTTCCGTTTGCTGCATGTTCACCAGCCTCTCCTGTACTTCTTCCTGTCGAATCCCGTCCTCCGCATGTAACTCCTCAGGTATGTCGCCGACTTGGTATGGTTCGCTGTGTGGTGCGGTGTCAGTGCACTCTCCCTACATATCTCTCCCAATGCTTTACCTCTCTGTCTGTTGGATGTCTGCCATCGTGTGAATGCCGTTCTATTGCAGATTGTCGTGGTTTGCCTTCTGCACTTTGTGCTGTCTTCTATTCCTCATTTTTCTTGCCAGTGTGACACACTTCTTCAGGGTCTTCTTGGCATCCCCCTTCTTGGCCACACCTCCTTGCCTTTATTACCTCTTCTCCTTCCACTCTCGCCCTTCCATTTCCGTTTCCTCTCATTTCCTTTGGGTATCTGCTTTGTTCCCTTTCTCTCACATTCACCTCACACTAGCATCAGTAATTTAACAAAAGTCTTATTTGAGCTTATTTGAACTTAGCCAGCTAATACTTTCTCCAATAAGTAACATTAGTCGAAAAGCTTATCGTACTTATATCATTGACCAAAAAGTTGCATAAGATCACAAAGACTCATAAGTACAAAATGTAATTATTATAAACGAAAGCTAAAACAGCATGACACGTGGGGCTGAAAACATACGGGTGCGGCTAAAAACACATGGGTAGGGTGGGTGGTGTTGAAAATACATGGGTGGGACTATAAATGCAGAGATGGGGTCAAAAGTGTATGGGTGGGGTTGAAATTTTAGAGGGGCAGACCTCCTGCCTCGGAAGGAAGAACGACTTGAGCAGACTCGGAGCTAGCAGGAAGAGCAGCAGACAATTGTTAATCGGAACTTGATGTCCTGGCAGAGCGATTCTCTTTGAGAGACCTGATTGGATACGGGGATGTGACCTCCGTATACGTGCGACGTCCAATCTTATCCGGATCTGGGGAGAATGGCGAACGGCCATCGGCGATAGGATCCACATGAAATGCAGTGTGGGTAGACGCTTCGAAGGTGGTCCATGTCATCGTCATAGCCGTCGGGAAAGTCAAAGTGTCGTTCGAGGGCAATTCAATGCTTGTGTGCAGATCAGCAGGCATAGGTTCCTTCTTGATTTCCAGTTCTTGAGAGATGTGTAGTTCCAGCGAAAGTTCGTATGTACCTGCTGGTATCGACTGTCCAGCTTTCTTCTCGCGTGCTCTCCTGCGAAGGAAGCAGCTGGTCGACCAGGTTAGGTTTGATGTTGCGGTAAATAGCCTAAGCTCCTCTAGACTTCATGCAGGGCGGGGTCATGTTCTATATTAATTGGAGTTCACTCGAGATGGAACCATTAAGATGGCCCCCTATGCATGTTCAGTGGTACTGCTTGGGGAAGGGTACATGGAATGGCAGGATCCAGAGCGCACATGCAGCTTGTCCTTCATCTGTGAGTGTGGTCGAATTAAGGGAAGAGGGTCTGTGAAGTCAATCAAAGATGTTCGGGTGTTTGTGCCTCTGACACGACCTGATCAGTGACTGACTAGGGTCGGCTGGTGGATTTGGGCCACCTCAGAGAAGCTAGGATTATAATAGGAGATGGTCCTAATAGTCGTCCATTTTGTGAAACCATTCGGTCAGCATCCACTGCTGTTGAGAAGAGGACAAGCGCCTAAATTCTGATCTGTGGAGATATCAGATATGAAGGCCTTTATAGAGAATGAACACGCGCCAAGGACAACGCAGAGTCCTGGACCAGCGGCATCTGGAATTCTTCACTGACATTTGAGTCATCATCCTTCAACCCATTTCCTTGCGAGCACAACTAACACTACGTATTGTAAGGTCGAGGCCTGCAGGGTGAGATAGTGCACATACAGCCCAGTCCAGGTGTGAACAGCAGCAGTACTCAAGCTCATTGCAGAGTGGGACATTCCACCTGGGAATGAAGAACTGGTAAATGCGATAGAAGGAAGCTGATGGCGTGTCCGATGGCTGCCACCCAGAACACGAGAAAGTAAGCTGTGCCTGGGTGAGAGTGACTTCGTGCTGAAAATTGATGGTCTGCTTAAAGCACTTGCGGGCACACAGGAGTGATCATAGAGCGCCAAAACACCCATATAGCAAGACGACCAACATTGTGCTCCGAACGATGAGAATTTTTTTTTGCAGACCCAACGTAGGACTCACAAGACACGCCCTAGGTCATTTCCAAGCCGCCTGAGAGAAAGCGTGAATTTTGAGGACGGAGATGTGGGTGCGAGGTGTTGTGGGAAAAACGATGAGGTCGAACGAATGCTGTAACTCGCTCAATCTTGGGCCATTTCGCACAAGATTTCTTGCAGACCTAAGGCAGGGACGTTCTCAATGAGCTGGGATAGCGAATCGATGGATGATGTGGTATGGTTTTGTCGAGGGAGAGGGGGAGGAAAGCTTTGGAGGGGCATGCGGCACGCCCCAGGAGATTGGATGAGCCTGGCCTAACCAGTTAACCAACCCTAAGCGTGAACCCGAGACACAGAGATTGATGATCCAGACTAACTGGAGCGTCGGGCTTGAAGAGACCCGTCGTCTCCATGAAAGATTCCCCTGTGCACCCGACGTGCACGCGGTCACACTCATCGATGGTGTCACAGGACACCCTGAAGGTATAGTACAAATCCCGACCTTGCTGCCAGTGCTGCGGGCCTTGACCAGAGAAACAAAGCACAAGCGGACTGGGGCGCTTGGGGATGAGGACGGGTTCGGGGAAGGCTGCAGCCTGAATAGAATCTGCAATAGCAAAAGTTCTCCAGGTGAGTTGCCTCATGTGGTTGCCCAAGTGCTCGCACAGCGCGAGAGGAGGGACATCTGTGCATTCCTCCTTGTACTTATCGACAAGGGTGCTGAACCCTTGACGGACAGTCCACCTGTCAGAAGTCTCATTTAACTTGTGACACATTAGCAGTTCACCCGGCCACTCACCTATGGCAAACAGGTACAGCGGCTCATGCAAAGTAATGTTCTCAGACAAAATGGGTCGTGGTTCATGCTCATGCAGAACTGTATGCCCGCCCACACCTGAGGAGTACATACAGCGGTGAATGGAAGGGAAAATGGCAATGTAATGAGTTCCACGTACCTCCAAATCCATAGCTAGAAATTGACGCAATTCCACCAACTGTTGGGTTCACCGGGAATGAAGTCCTCAACCACGACAGGAACACAAAGATTATATCCCCCGAAAACAATCCTGGATGAGGGTTTCTTGAAATAGCCCTTGGGAAGCACCTGTTTGTTCTCCAACATCATCGTGACCTGAGGCAGACGTCATTGCCCATTAACGTGTCAATGGTAGTGGTACTTCGTACCTTGACCAATGAAGTCATATATGCACTTCACGGAGGGATGGTCAGATTAAGATAAACCTGATCAGACAAAGAAATACTTGCCCCAACCTGCCGTGACCGACGTTACTCTCCACAGATCCGATGAGGACGTCCCTTCCATCTCGACCCTCTGCAAACACAGCGCCTGCAGGGTTCACTTCTGTAGCATCACCTGTCCCCATTCCGTGCAGCTGCCTGAGAAGGATGCAGACCGGCGTCCCGATGAGAGCCAAATTGCGGCTTCCTGCACTGCAGGACTGGGTGTGGTGAGGGAATCCATGACGGATCCACATGACGTGAGTGCAGTACCAACAAGCGTGACGTGGATGTGATTATTGTCGCAGACAGCGAGGTCGTGGCGTTTGACCACCACAGCACCTACTAAAGAAATATTGCTTGAACGACAAGAAAAACAATATTGGATTGATCAGTGTACCAATGTCAGCATTTTTCTTGCAGACCTGATGTAGCACTCGTGAGATGAGTAGGTCGTTTCCAAGTGGCCTGAGATGAAGGTTGAATCTTGAGGATGAATACAGTGGGGGTGCGAGGTGCGTTGCGCAAACGCATGCAGAGCGGTGGCAATGTGGGGACGGGGACCGTTTCCACAGTGGAAACGGCAAGACATATGGGTACCATGCTCACGCGACGGCACTGCGTCATTGCCAGTCCCGCGAAGAGCGGTAGGGGTTGAGGCTGGTGGCAGTGGCACCGGGGTCAGAGTATTGCCCCATGTGCTGGTGCTCGGGTCGACCTTGGTCAATGCAATGGTCTGAGGCAAGGCCTCCTTGGCTTGTGATAAAGGAGGGGTAGCTAAATCGGCATTTGTAGTTGTTGCGAGGCGTGTGTGAGTCCGTGTGACAGGCACCAGATTGGGAGACCCTTGCATGACGACGTCGGAATTGACAAGAATCTTGTAGTCGTTCTGACAGTGCCAATGGCTGTCTTCCATAGCATCGATGGTGCTAAGCAGCTCATCCAGAGGAAGCTCGATGGTGGGGCGAACAAAGCTGAAACCACAGGAAGATGTGTTTGTGGCATCCTCGTGGTGTTGGAAAGGGAGGGCTGAGTGCATAGCAGAGCGGACAGGCCAAAGTCGCTGGAGAAAAGGGACGGGAACCTGAGAAAGGGTTTCTCGTTAGATGAGCCATAGTTCTTTGTGCTTCCGGGATCCAGCAGAAGTCGCTGTCTTGATGTGGATGTTGCTGGTGCAACCATTAGCTTCGTCGCCGACAATGTTAGCGTGAGACGCCTGCGTCGGGTGATAGTTTCCTTGAATGCAGTGGCGGGTTTGAGGACCAGCTTCAAGACGGCGACGTTCACTGCGACGGGTCAAGGGAGAATGTGAATTGCATGTGTTTGATGGTGCCAGGCTTCGCATTCTTACTGGCTTTGCGGTTGTGCTCCTTCTCTGCAGCATGCTGACGAATGAGATCGGTTGAGGCATTATGCCTGAAATCAGGAGCATCAAACTCCTCGGTGCTCCTAGAAGGATGGAAATATTGTCACTGTTTCACAGTGACAAAGTTCTCGGCGTGAAGGGGAGGGAAGAATTGTAGAGAGTATATTACGACCTAGACAAACGAAGGACTCAGTCTCGGATGGTAGAATGAGAGCTGGGGCGATATTCCACGCCAGAGTACTAAAAAGTAGCCAGCCAGGTATTTAAGTATCGTATGACTAAACAACGCATGTACTACACGAGTATGCTACGATCAATATATCCAACAAGAATGCATTGTTACTGTGAGATAGTAAGAAGGCTTCAAGTATGTCACAGGTGAATAATATAGAATTTGTTCTCAGAATGCATTGTTACTGTGAGACAATAACAAGGCTTTGAGTGCTGAGGACGTTAGTGCAAAGTGGTCGTATGCCCACATCGAGTGATAGTTTTGTTGAACACAGCAGAGGTCGAGGTCCGGTTTCAAGACCGCAATGTTTGTTGTGACGGTAGAAGGGCGGTCAAGGGAGAACCCGAATTGATTGCATTTGATGGTATGAGGCTGCGCAGCAATCCTTCTCGGCAGTGCAGTGACAGATGAGATAGGGATAGGTAGAGGTGCTATGGCCGAAATCCGGGGCCTCAAGCTCCTAAATGCTCCTAAAAGGACGGAAAGTACATAAGGGATGAGATGAATAAAATGCGGTGACATACCTGCCCTTCTCAGGCTCCTTGTCGAGTCCATTCCAAAGCAAGATCATGGATTTGGGCATGAGGTGGTTGAACTCCAGTTGACATATGGTCTCCACATTCATCCTCCCCTGCGGGAAGATACTTGAAGTATGTGCGACCGCTGGAGGAGGATTTGCCTTGAGCGTGGGTTACTTCGTCAAACAGAATTCACTGACCATCATTGTGCGTGATCCACGTCTGGAGCACCTTGCTCCTAGAAAGCGTAGCCTCCACTGGATTCGCCACAACGTTGACCATCACAATCCCATCCAGCCCAACCAACTTCTCGAAATCGATGAATCCTATGTCATTCCGGTTCACATTCTCGATTGACAAGCCAAAGTATGTTCCGTTCGAGTTTGATTTGAGGAGGTTGCCCCAGAACGGGTTTGGTCATTCAGACACGGTCATGTGCAGGAAGATTGATCCAGTGCTTGATTCTAGGACTGTGTATGCCTGTGGAAGACGGTCAGCATTGTATGAAGAATGTACGTAAGTGTGCTAAAAGACATACATGTGTTAGGATGCATGCCTGGAGGGAACTGACCCGCTGCCAATGTCCGTCCATCGAGGGAAACCTGAAGATCCAGCGCATTCTGCGGAGGTAAGTACTACCCCCACACACACCACATCAGCCTGTGTAGAAAGTGCATCACGATCTAACGAACGCACCTCAGCGACGATCAAGAACTCCGAGAACTTGGTGAATCCAACGACATGTTTGAACAGCTTCATCTTCTTGTCGAAATAGTCCCTCCCCGAGATGAGCTGAAGCGTGTTGTCCCTCCCGAACACACTTTGGGAACTCTGCTTGTTCCAATAAGACTCACAGATGATCTGCATCCAGTCAACGAGGAGTTCGTCATCGCGAGCCCAGTCACAGTTAACGACGTAGTCCTCAATGAAGTTCCGGCTCTGACCATTGTCCCTCGAGAACTGTGCTTCTGCCCAGCAGTTCTCAGCTGTGCCTGCACATCCAACGTTCCCAACCCAGATAAGATAGTCAGAGCAGGGCTGAAACCGCAGAATGGCTGCACTGAATGAATTCGGAGGTGATGTCACAGACAGAGAGTGCCAGTCACGTCCGCCGTCGGTCATGTAGAAGAACTTGTCAGAGTCCGTGATGAGATAGGCCGGCTGGTTCATGTGCGTGTGCATGTAGAAGGTAAAGAAACATTCGCCAGGGAATGTTTGGTCCAAGTGAATCCTTCATTACTGGACTGCCAGATTGGAAACCACCAGGGGAGGTGGAAACACTAAGATCAGATCAGACAGACAGAACGTGAATGAGCGTATGGAATTCGGGGGATGGTGGGGGCGGTTAAAGAAGGTACAAGGTGTGCAATCAACAGAATATGAACCGGAAACAAACAGTCGCAAATGGTTTGTAAGCGTCGTAGTAAGCCCTAGGCTTACACAGATCGTGTTGTCAGAGAGCCACATGAGAATAGTCTTGTGAAGAATCGGCTTCAATATTTAGCCGTAATAACAAGACATGCGATGTACATACGTTCGAGTCCTTGAAGAACTGGTGTTGCACGACCTTCGCTTCGAAATTGTGCTGGAAAATGAAGGTGAGGGGGTAACTCAGTGAGGTTACTGTAGGAATCCTACAGTTTGGTTGGTGATCTGGCCTTCGGCGGGTTCAGCTACATTCAAACAGGACATCAACAAAGCCAGATACTCGTTGAGAAGCCAATGCAAATGTACCTTGCGAACATGGCTTCGACATGGGATCGTCTTTCTTGGGACCATGCCTGGATCACACTGATTGCCTGCGATCAACCTATACCCAGACGATCCCATGTATTTCTCATCGGCCTTTCCAGTTGTGCACATCGTGCTCGGAATGCATTCAAGGCCCGCAGGAACACTCATTGTTGCTCCGAACGTAATTGTAGTCGCTAAGAGATTCTACATCAAAGAGGTGACCAAAGGCTAGCAAGAAGAAGCGTTCCACTCATAGTCATGGTCTTCACATGGGCATCGATCATCATGCAGGACTGGACCAATGAACTTGCACCAACACAACAGTTTGCATCAGGCTTGCGGCGATTGTACCATTGCTGAGTTTTGATCATGTAAGTCATCTCTGTCTTGTCCTCCTTCCTGATGAGAGCTCACCTTGACACCCATCAAACACTCCTTATCACGCCTGCTGTGCGCATAACATTGTTCGAAGTTGTTGTCGCCACACTGACGAGACCATGTGGGTGCCAAATCAAGGAACATAACAGCATAGTGACCCTGGCTGTCCTGTTGGTCCTGTCGTGAAACTTGAGCGAGTAGCATGCATTTCTGAGACGTCGAGTCCGACACTGTGGTCAGACCTCTCGCACGTATGTTGAGTCTGAGTTTGAATGGTTTCCTAGTGCAAAGCATTCGACCAACTGAAGGTGTACCTCAGTGACACCACGTACCATGTACCTCCAAAGTCGGTAGAGTAGCTCATGCAATCCGTCATCTCTTCGTCGTTCATGATCACAAGAATACTTCCCGAGTCTCCGAACTCATACATGTGCACATTTTTATGGACCCTGTTCCATGACAGGCCGGCATCTGTGCTCAGGAAGCTATCACACCCCTCGTAACGGGCGAGCTGCTTCCTGATCGAGCCGACATCCATGACGAGACCCGGTGCAGAGATACGTCCAAAGTTGTGTGGGTCCGTCATGGAATGTAGGTGCAGCGAGCAGTCGGTAGTGTCAGAAGGTTACACGAAATCTGTTTGCCCTCACGGGGAGTAATGTGGACCAGCTGCTTCCTTTCAGGGTGTGAGTAGGAAAGGAGATGAGCGTGATTGCATGCTCATTAGATGAGCCAAAGTTCTTGTGCTTCTGGGATCCAGCGGAAGTCTCCGTTTCGATGTGGGTGTTGCTGGTGCAACCATTAGCTTCGAGATGGCAACGTTCGCTGTGATGGGAGAGGGGTGGTCAAGGGAGAACGTGAATTGCGTGTGTTTGATGGTACACCAGGCTTTGCATTCTGACTAGCTTCGCTGTTGCGCTCCTTCTCGGCAGAGTGCTGACGAATGAGATTGGTAGAAGCATTATGCCTGAAATCCGGAGCCTCAAGCTCTTCGATACTCCCAGAAGCACAGAAATATGTAAGGATAGAGATGAGATAATAGAATTGTAATGATGCACCTGCCCTTTTCATTGTCGAGTTTGTCACCCAGGAAGCACAAGATTTTTCTTGCAGACCCAACGTAGGACTCGTGAGACGAACCCTAGGTCATTTCCAAGTGGCCTGAGACGAAGGTTGAATATTGAGTAGTTGCAACTGGTCGAGCCATTTACATAAGATGTTCAGTGTACAAAGTGGCGAGACTGGTGACAAACAAAGCTGTTATCCCATCTGTTTAGTGTTAAATCACGTGATTCGGCTATACAACACATCTCGCCACTCTCAAGCTCAACACCACTACCCTCTCGTCTCTCTACCATCAAAATCAGGCACCTGTGTGTTTTTGATCCTACCTACTCATTTTCTAACCCCACCGCTACGTTTTTAGGCCCACCCTACATGCAGCGCCTTGAGCTGACAACCGTGACGACCTCACTAAGACACTATAATCCTTCCTATTCGCCTGGCTAAACGAACATATCAACCAGGGTCTTTGCTGCGATGATTTCGACACTTTCATCGGTCTCTTTGATCTTCCTGGTCCAGAAAACATGACCAGCCGCCCAAACTCTCTCGACCAATTCTGCGTCAACTTCGCCAATGAACGCCTCCATAGCTTTGTGCAAAAACGCATTTTTGAGGCTCAGGTTGATGAGTACCAAACCAAGGGTATCTCCCACTTCGTCCCCACCATCCCTTACTTCGACAACGCCAAGTGCATACGGCTCCTGCAGAACAAGCCAGGTGGCCTCATCAACATCATGGATGACCAAGCCCGCCGATCCCACAAGAAGACGGATCACATGATGGTGGAAGCCTTTGGTAAACGCTGGGGCAACCACTCATCGTTCAAGATCGGGACGCTGGATCGCTCCGGGTTCCCCACCTTCACTGTCAACCACCTCAACGGTCCCGTTGCATACTCTGCCGAAGGTTTCCTCGACCGCAACCTCGATGCCCTCAACCCTGATTTCGTCTCCCTCCTTCGTGGGTCCAGCACAAATGCATCAGACGGCGCTGAAGGTGCAGGATTATTAATCCCTTCGTCAAAGGTATTGTCTTGGGCAAGGCTATCACAACCCAAGCCCACCCTAAGAACAAAGACAACATCGTCTCCGCTCAACAGACCGTCAAGCCCATGCGTGCCCCTTCCACGCATCGTAAAGGTACTATCAAGCATATGCCGACGCTCCGGGAAGACAGCGTTGTCGAGGAACAAGAATGTGACGAAGAGGATCCCCTCAATGTCGGTCTCACACCCTGCATAGCAGGTGAATTCTGAGCTGCACTCGACACATTGTTTGACACGCTCTCTGATATGCAAAACTGGTTTGTTTTCTGTGTCAATCCCAATGATTCACAGCTACCGAATCAGCTCAAGGGACGAAGTGTGAAAGGGCAAGTGAGAAGTTTGGGATTGCCGGAGATCACGAAGAGGAACGTCAACATGTTTGAGGTTGGGATGACCCCTGACGAGTTCTGTGGGAGGTACAAGGAGCTGATAGGGAAGATAGGTGTGGCTGATGGGTCGGCTATATATTTTTAGAGAGAAGGTCAAGAGGAACAGGGAAATGTTGGGCTTGAAGGAGTTTGAGCTGGTTCTTGGGCAATACAAGGTGATTTGCGACTCTTTCTTACGGGTTTCTTTGCATTCTCATCGCCTTTCATCGTAACATAGGTCTTCTTGTCCCAAGCGGCCTCGAGGACCATATCCGCTCTCTTGACGTCGAGGAACAAAAGTGGAACCGCCTTCGTGATGCAGAGGCCGAAGCCGGAGTGGACGTCCGTTCTATTGGCGATCCCTACGCACCTTATCCATCCCCCAGATTCCCTGGGGAAGACTCACCCTATGTGGATGCCTTCAACCAAGAATCGTCACAGGCACACGTCCCCCACGTGAGCAATGCCTCACCATTCCAACGTGCTGACCTCTATGAAGACGAATACGATGAGCACAAATCGTTCCGATCTGACGATTTTGACGCTCGGAGTCGTCTTACGTCAAACCGGGACGAGTCCAATTCAAATTACGGGACAGAGTCATACGCGCCATCAAGAAATATGTTCCAGAATGCGGACAAGGAAGGGCTGATGGTTAAAGAGGCCCTTTCAGGCGAGATCATGGAGAATGAGATCACAGAGGTTGTCAAGGAGACCTCGGTGCGGCGACGATGGGTCACCCTGTGATGGATGCTAACCTGGTGGATACCCTCGCCTTTCCTCAAATGGTTCGGGAGGATGAAGCGAGAGGATGTTCAACAGGCTTGGAGGGAGAAGCTGGCGCTCAACATGGTCATCTGGTTCATCTGTGGTTGTGCCATCTTCGTCATTGCTATCCTCAGTATGGTCACTTGCCCAACTCAGCACGTCTTCAGCACTTCGGAGCTCGCATCGCACTCGTATCAGAATTCGCCGAACAATGTGTACACGTCCATTCGGGGATGTGTTTGATCTCACGCAGATTGCGGCAACGCAACAGCGTGTCATCAGCGTTGTTCCCACCAAGTCGGTGCTTCAGTATGGTGGTACGGCTGCGGACAACCTGTTCCCCGTCCAGGTATGTTCCTTTCTTTTGTATCTTCGGTGTTACTCCTTTGCTCATTCTTCCGTAGGTCAGTGCTCTTTGCAACGGTATCAGTGGTACAGTCAGTCCTTGGGTCCAGCTCAATTCCGCGAACAATACCGACGTCAATGCGCAATTCCACGACTTCTGTGCTATAACCAATGGCTCAAGGCCCGATTGGTATTTTGAAAGCATGACCCTCATGCACTGGAACAACCGTGTCAGCTACGTGGGCTATACCCCTCAAGAGATCACGAACATGGCGAACACAGGGTACTCGCTCGGCATTTACAACAGTATGATCTACGACTTGACAGCCTACGTCAACTCCGGGCCGTCTGTTGTTGCACCTTACGGTTCGCGTTCTACATGACAAAGTGAACTGTTGAAGTTGGTGCTTGTGCTCGTCGTCCAAGTGGCTTACAATTTGTTTCTTTTTCCACTTCGAACCAAATTTTCATTCGTGTGCAACATACACATTAAAAGCCATGGTCTGGGTTATCTCTCTCTTCTCATCACAATCTCTTTCCTGTACCTTCCTTGGTTCCACATCATCACAAACTGCGTTCTCTCTCCTCGCCTCTGTAGAATTTCTCCCATTCACTTAACTGAATTAGCATGGCCAACAACAACACCCACGTAAGATCTTTCTGCTTTGGTGCTTCTTCATGCATTACTCACCCCGCCACAGATGCAAACCCACACCCGCATTGGCGCTCAACGCAAGATAAATGGTGACGAGAATGCCACCAGTAGACACCTTCGCCAAGCCTCAGTCACCGCTGGCACAGGTGCTTCGCGTGTCTCGGCTGTCCTGGACGGGCTCAAGAATGGTCCACAACGTCCTCTACTCGGCGAGGTCACAACCACCGCGGTCAACCGCAAGGTCAGTTGGTGGACACTCCTACCACCACACCTCCCTTGCTGATCTGCGCTTGGCTTGTCTCTTCTGTACACGGGTAGGATGCGCTCAAGGCCACTGCAAAAGAGGCCCTAAAAGATGGCGTAGAGCATGGTGTGAAGCATGCCCGCTCATCGTCTCAAGCAGCCACCCTCGGAGCGTAACGTGTTCCAGTGGGTCCAGGCAGGACCGAAACTACTGTCAATGCACCTCGCGCATCTATCACACACCTACAAAAACCATCGGTCTTCAAGCGAATCTCGCGGCAGGAAACCGCTGTACTAGTAGTCATCCCCACCCATGTTGTGGAAGAAGAGCAGGAGAACGAAATGGACGTTGAACGTGAAGATGAAGAGCTAGTAGCTGACCCCGAGCTCAGTATCGTCAATGAGAATGAGGTGGAGGAAATGGTAGGAATTCAAGAAACGGAGATCCTCGAAGAAGACGTCCAACCCGAAACACGTGAACCAAAGTCACCACACATGTGGCCTGACGTCGACACCGAACGAGCCTTGAAACACTATAGGGAGATAGCCGAGGTGCAGCAAACGTACCAGGATGAGGTTGATGTGTTCGATACAACGATGGTGTCGGAGTACTCAGATGAAATTTTCAACTACATGGCAGAACTTGAGGTAAGTTCTATGACCCCTTCCTTGATGTATTTGTTTGACCGGATCTTTGATAGGAGGACATTATGCCGAACCCCGACTACATGACTGGGCAGAATGAAGTTATGTGGGCCATGAGACAAACCCTAGTCGACTGGCTCCTCCAAGTGCATCTCCGATGGCACATGCTTCCCGAAGCGCTCTGGATTGCAATCAATATCATTGATCATTTCCTTACCCGACGTGTCGTTTCGCTCGTCAAGCTCCAGTTGGTCGGTGTGACCGCGATGTTCATCGCCGCGAAGTATGAAGAAATTTTGGCGCCATCGGTCGATGAGTTCATCTTCATGACAGAGAACGGATACACCAAGGAGGAGATCCTCAAAGGTGAGTGCATCGTCTTGCAAACACCAGACTTCAAGGTTTCGCAATATTGCTCCCCATATAGCTGGATGCGAAAAATCACCAAGGCTGATGATAACAGGCATCGACCACGGATTCCCAGTTTATAGATACTTCGAGGGTGCAGCCACAGTGACAGGACCGGGCGAAGGCACTGTGGACGAAATGACTGGCGGGATGAGCCGAGCAGCCACCGCGAGCAGCCTAGGCGACGACAGCAGGGGCCTGAGAGCCTGCTTCACATGCGTCACCAACCCCCAGAACCCCAACGCAACACGTCAGGCAGCCAGCAACGCAGCTGCCGACCCCACAACCCCAATGCGAAGAGTGCCGAGCCATGAGAGCCAGCAGGCGCACCACGTAAGCTGCAGAACATGCCGCACAAGTCAGTGGGCAGCAGCGCGAGGGGGAAGACCCAAGAGGCCGACGAAGAAGACCCCCAGAGTGTGTCGCTTGAGGGGGAGCAAGGAGATCAAGAGTCGAGTGACAATGACGAAGCCCCCAGAGCATGTCGCTCGAGGGGGAGCGAGGCCACGAGTTGAGCGACGAGGCTGGACCAAACCCAAGGCCCAGCAGAAGGTGACGAGGAGGCCAAACCCCGGGTGACATCCCCAGAACCACCACCACCCGTCCATTGCCATCCACCTAGCACCAACCCCCTAACGTCGTGAAGGACGTCGCTACGACGCCGAGAACCCAGGAGGACAACCGCAGTGGGGACAGAGACGTCCACCACATGCACGTCGTGCCCTGGAACCCCCAGATGGCGAGCAATGAGGCCGCTGATGCCATGAACCCAAACACGACGAGCACAGGGTCAACAGCACAAGCCACGACATCCCACCAGTGGAATTATTTAATCATGTTGTAGAGCATATACTGCATAATAATACTAGATGACTTTGACACTACTGTGGGGGCTTGTCAAGTTCTTGAGAACCTGTTGAGAGCTGTCAAATGCTGTCCAAAACTCTGTTAAGCTGTCGAGAAACTTGGATGCTGTCGAGAAGCTGTCAAAAAGCTGTTGGAATGGATGATGCCAGCTTTGGCTGTGTTTGGAAGCACTGCAAGTCCATATCTGATTCGAGCACTTTTGTTGTTGAACACCCTCGTGCATCATGGCACCCAAAAAGCCTGCAGGAGCAGTCAGTGCTTCATTGCCCATACTCGTATCATGCTTAGACTTTACTTTGTGTAGGTTAACCCAGTCGATCTTCTGTTGGACAGCAGAGAAGTTGAGGTCTTGAAAAGCCTTGATCCCAAAGTCCAGGAGAGATGGCGCATACAAACAGATCTAAAACACGCATTGCTAGGATATGCTACCATGGATATCTTGGAATATAAGCAGAGGCTTGTGTTTGGCACCTGGAATCCAAGACCGTTGCGACCTCAGCAAGTCAAGCATTTGGTTGACTCCTTCCACAGCGCAGGACTGGAGCGCTTCGATCTTAAGACTGTTATCCCTGTTGTCATTTCCCCCAGCTTCATGGACATCTCTTCCCTTGCAAAGTATCCAACCGAGCCCGAGAAACTTCCACCTTTCAGCCTATTACCCGCGGCACCCAAGGACATCCCAATCAAATGTGCTGGGGGCAGGCATCAACTAGAAGCAGTGGTGCACTACATCAATGAAATTTCTACCGAGCTCGTGCAGATCCAGGAGGAGCACGATGCAATCGCTCGAATTCTAGATGAAGACCTCACTCCTCACGACCTCCGCCGATTCAACAAAGAGACACCTGACGAAATCAGAAGATTGGGTGGAATTCAAAAATACGGAGGACAGTGGATGGTCGCTGTGTACGATGAGGGTATGAAATCAACCTGCTTGTCTTTCACTTCCCCTAACCACTGGCTCAATCAAACCGACAGATTTAGTTCTTAAGAATGGGGTAGCCCTAGCCCAGTATCTCAGTCGAAACGAGACTAAGCATGTTTATATGGAAACCGATGAGGAACGTGTTGTAATGGAGATCCAATATATGGCCACGCTGGATCTGAAGAGTCGCAACACAAGACTTCAAGAACTCCGAGCATCCAGCATTCGGAAGAAAGCCAACAAGCTTGTAGCTCTGCTGAACTCAAGCCCAGTTTTTGATGCCGTTGAGCAGTTGGTTCAACACTCTGCTCATTTTATGGAGATGCCTGAGATGAACGTGCCGTGGCTGCATCGGCAATTATGTGGAATACATGGCGGGGTGAGTTGTTGTCTCAAACACTCAATGCTATAGTTACCTACTAAGCTAATGCAGCTTATGTGCGCGGCTATCGCAGCCATGGCCCACAAACTGGACCTGTGCTGCAGCATAGCCCCATTAACAATGAAGAGTGTCGATGAGCTAATACGGAAAGGAGCGGAAAGGAGCGAACTTTGTCGTGACGACTTCACCTCAACTTACGAGAGCCTGGCTGCTGCTATGCGAAACCAGGATACAAAGAACATCAGAATGTTACTTCAAGTGATGGTACGCTCACATGCGTATCTAGGTGGCAGAGTCTGACTTACTAGTTGCAGGATATTCTTGATATCATTGACAATGCATGGGAAGCTGAAATGACCGGCCAGGCAGTGAACGCTTTTGGATGTGTGGGTGAGGAAGACTATATGGATGCCTATGATCGGTACATCACATCTGCTTGTAATGCCATTGAAGAATATGTTCAGAAGGATGACATCCGGGAAAATATTTCGAAAGACCTCCATACCCTCTTGGACGGCTTCGCCTGCAGGTTCAAGTTTCTATCCTTAAACCACCTTGATCTGTCGTACAGCCTCCCAGTCCTCACTCAAAGCCCCCTTCGTGCATTGGGACATCATTTGGAGCGGATTCCGGCAGCTCTACAGGAGGTAATCATGAAATTCTGCATTGGTGATCAAATGTAACTGAACATGTTCCCAGGTATTGAGGTGGTGTGACCCACTGGTGGACTACCTGATAACGTTGAGCAAATCCAACAATGGATTATCATACACACAAGCTGCGATTGATGCATTAACGCGCCACGAGCGCCTTAACTTGAAGGCCTCTGTGCCTCGCCTGGTAAGCATTATTCCACTTGACTATATACTTGCGTTGACAACTCCGTTACTAAGCTTTTATGCACAATTCTCCATGGGTATGGCGCCTGCCTGGACCTAGAAATTGCCACGAGCAGCATCTCTCATACTCCTCATATCAACAATGCAAAGGAGCTTGCCATCCTCTTCCCGGAGAAATCCAAAGGCGAATCCAAAGGTGAATCCAAAGGCGAATCCAAAGGTGAATCCAAAGGCGAATCCAAAGGCGAATCCAAAGGCGAATCCAAGAGTGACACCCCTGGAGACAATGTTATAGGTACTACCTCCGAATCTGGTAGTAAGCTCCGCTGCAGAAAGGCAACTAGCCAGGAAGATGCAGCCGCACAAACGGAACTCGAACGCCTCCGCTCCCAATTCAGCCTACTATTCAAAGCAATGCAACTCGCTGCAAAGGCAAAAGCTGCGGTTCCTCTCACCAGCAAGTCAAACTTTAACATCGAAAGCTTGCAGCTTCTACTGCACACTTCTTGGGACTGGAAGTCAATCGTGGTGAACTCGAGGCACCGGGAATTTCAGCACATTGCTAGAGTTACGACTCTGGAGTTTGGGATTATCGAGGAATATAGGATGCGCCTCATCACATCCACACCAGGGGCCCTGTATCTATGATCAGTGCTTGCTAGTGCTTTGAAGAAAGAGCACCGACCCGGCATTTTCGGTGCGCCGACGAGAGACGCCGAGTTCCGCTTTGCTGACAGAATTGATCTACCGGCCCATGACACCTTGCCCACTTTTTCTATCAAAGAACTGCTTCCGCGGTTAGAAGCTACACAGGAATGGCGAAGTGACAAGATGGCGGTGCAGAACCTGGTAAAGGTCATTGAGCGATGCCCCTTGTCTTGGCGGGATCCCAGTAACGAGGACGATTCCAAGTCACCACCTCTGGATCTGCAAGTGGAAGCTGTGCTTGTGCAATTGGTGCAGGTGGGTACGATATTCTCAAACATCCTTCTCTAATATGTATGTTTGCTGCTACAGGCTTTTGAATGCAATGTTTACCGAAAGCATACCAGTGGTGACGATTATGACAGCAACGCCGAGCAAAGCCACCTCGGTATCATCTTCCGTGGCTCACAGGAGATGGCTGTTCTTCCAAAAGGCAAGCGTGCCAAGAGTATCGCCCTTGTACCGCCGCGCCCTATTCTCCGTGCCCAACATACTGGTTCCAGTGCTGAAGATCCACTTGCAGACCCCTCAGTAGTGACAGGTAGTGGCTCAGAAGAGCAGGAACAGGTTACTATGGGTAGCTTGGCGAGTGCAGGAGGCTCTGGTGGACGTGCAGGGATGACTGGTGAGCTGTGCTCCTCCACGCAAGCACTGATCTTGGCACCAAATATCTTACCATCGACCTAGATAAAGATACGGACCCTGCACCCAGTAACGATGATCCCACTGAACCCCCTGAATTCCGCAACACCCGTTCGCACCCGGCATCGGATGCTTCTCATAAAGGTAAATGGCATGCGGGATCTTGATTTTCTGCAGCTGAGCTCGCTGTTTGGAGCAGGCGGCCACCGCATTCTCGGGTGTGAATCTCGCTCAGGGAAGGGCAAGGACGCCAAAGCTTCAAGTGCAACTTCTGGGAAAGCAACACGCGACACCAAGAAGCGCGCCAGACCCAGCGACAATGGTGAGTGAGCTCGTCAATTTCGGGGCGGACCAAAGACTGAGCTCCCTTCTGCCATTAGAGGCTGCATCTGAGTCGGCGAAGAGGCAATGTGCTGGTGGACAAGGTGGTGATAAGTGTGTGTTTGATCAATCCTGAAAATCATCTTTTTATTTTTGGTCATTTGGTTATTCCACGGAGTGGGCTCGCTGGCGGCGAGGCGAAGGGTCAGAAATCCACCCAAGGGGTTGTGTCTGTCTGAGTGGGAATCATTATGTCGAATGCAGTACAGTTGATATGCTCATAATGCATATACCCATAAAGCATTCCCACGGTTTTGCATCAGTTTTGGTATCCCGAGTTGTAGGGACTAGGATGGATGAGCTGTATCCAGATGACATCCGTACCGTATCCATGAATTACCTTTTTAGTCTATCCATACGGATTTGAGTCCTACTTCCCACGGATAATCACAGATGAGTACTCTTACCCTGCTCATTTTGGACCTTACCCGCTTGTCAAACCACTCATTCTGGACCCCCCCCACTCGCTCTGGGCCCCACCCACCCGTTTATGATCCCTCACCACCTCAGAGGATGAAAATGGACCTGTCGCTTCAAGAGTGACCCCACCGTCTCAAAAGTGGACCCGACATATCGAAAACGACCCCATTGTCTCAAAAGTGGACCCGACGTATCGAAAATGGATCGACCCATCATGAACGGATCCATCATCTCACCTCAAAAATGGACTCACTGCCTTGAACACTTCAAGAGGGCTGCTGTCTCAAAATGGACTCGACATGTTGAAAATGCACCGACCCATCACGAATGGACGCATCATCTCGCCTCAAAAAGAGATTCACTACCTTGAAAATGGACCCGTCTCTTCAAGAGCGACCCCGCCGTCACACAAGTGGACCCGACATGTCGAAAACGGACTGACCCATCACAAATAGACCTGCCGTCTCAAAAGCTGACGCACGAACAGGCCTGTCACCTCAAATACGACTCCGCCATTTCAAAAGCAGGCCCAGCTTGCTGAAAACGGATCCACTGCATCACGAATGGACCCGCTGGCTCAAGATACATCCCGCCGCCTCAACAGCAACCCCACTGTCTCACAAGTAAACCCGACATGTTGAAAACGGACCCGTCACCTCTCGCAGGTGGGATTTTTGTTTGCTTGGAAGCAAGGCTAGTGTACAAAAGAATTTATTTTGTAATTAACTACTTGTAATCTAGCATACCCGTGGGTCTGAACCTGCCTACCCGCAGTCCAACCCGTACCCGCGGTGATGGGTATGGGTATATCGCAGGTGTGGGTGGGGGTTCAACCGCTGGCACCCGCGGGTTTACCCGTGACACTGCCTAGGAGAGATACAGAAGACCAGGTACTTTCATAGCTACATTACTTTGGCTGAGGCATGAATGTGACCTACCTCTTTGCAGACACAATGGCAGTGAGACAGTCAACAAGCAATGTTCTTAAACAACAATTAGAGTATTGACAGCTGCTACCAAGTAAACCTTTCGAGTTTGTTTTTGTGATGTCACATCTGTTCCTAATTTGAAATGGTGCTTGAAATTGACCACAATGCAGTTTATGCCTTCAATAACCAGCTGGATCACTTGTAGCTTAAACTATACAAGCAGACCTGCGGTCGTAGTACAAAATTACAGTAGCAAGCCGGGATACACTATGTTAATTGTGGATAAATCTGTATTTGAAGGAGGAAAGAGAAGGATGGAATTGTTGCGATGTCGTACTCGAGACAATGCGGTGTATAATTGGCCGTGTGCAAAGCACTCAGTGCGAAGATCTATTGTGGTGTGGGAGAGGGTTAATCCTTGGCAGCCGTTAAACGTGGTTGCATATGCGAGGCACAATGGAAATTGTTTTCGAATAACTGTCCAGTTACAGCGAGGAGGATTGAAGGTAAATGTGATTCGTGGCAGACAATAACTTTCAAGTTGTGAAGCAATTGAACTTTGATGAAGCGACGATGTAGTCAACAGGGAGGTGGTCAGCTTCTTTGACGGAGTCGGAACTGAAGTAAGAACCTGCTCTCACGTTAGTTGGTGGTGATGACATCAATGATTGGGAGGACATATGGAAATCACCGCCCATGTCGTCCAGCACATGATTGTTGAACTCATCAACGAAGACATTTCGCGGGGAGAGAAACACGCGGTCCAGGCACGCTTGAGGATCGCTAAGTACTTCAGGTGGAAAGAGGAAGTGTGTGGCTTCCGTCAGCGTCGTGCAGTGCGGAAGGAACGTCAGTTGTTGTTTACTTGTCGTGCAGTCTTCTCCAATGTGATCAATGAGCGTGGTATATTCCAGGTCTCTCATACCACGCATCGGAGTAGTTAGTTGAAAGATGCGAAGGTCATTCCATAGAGAAGAAGATTTGACGGAGGCTCGTAAGGTGGCTGTTTCTCCTCCTCCCCGACAACAGGTGCAAGTTGACGAAAATCGCCAAGGCCAACAATTGGTTTGCTTTGGAAGAGAGGATGAGGACGACGGGAAATGGAATGGCGGAGTTGATCTGCAGCCTCCCAACCAGCTTTATTCATCATCAGTAACTCATCCCAAATGAGAAGGCCAGCATGACGAATGAGATCCGCGTGAAGAGAGAAGATGGAAATGGAGGAATGAACGCTAACAGAATCTTCTGCGATGGGAATGCCGAACAGATGATGAGCTGTTTGACCTCGTCTACAACATTGTAAGCACCCAAGGAGAGCGCATGACCGACCGTGTTTGGCCATCCGGCGGCTTCATCAGAGCGACGGAGATGGGGGGAGACTGAGGTAGTGAGCAAGTAGGGTGAGGTGAGGTGAAGAGGAGTAGTTGAGCTCGGCGTCCTCGGCAATAACAGGAGAGTTTGAGCAGACAGGGGAGAGGCGAGCAGAGGAGAGGAGAGGTTGGTTATGCGGAGGAGTAGTGGAGATCGGCATCCTTGGCAATAACAGGAGAGGTGGAGCAGACGGGGGAGAGGGGAGGAGAGGAGAGCTCATGGCCGACTGCATTTGGGCATCCGGCAGCTATGGGTGCTTACAACGTTGTAGATAAAAAAGTGACAAAATCTAGGAAGAGGCAGGGACTGCCTAAAGCTACAGTACATTTAGTTAGGAATAAAACTAAGAACAGATGAACTCACCTCAGTCCCTGCCTAGATGGGCGAGAAAGGCTGAGGTGCCAATCCTTAGAGTGAAAGTAATATATACTATGGGTGGAGGTATACTCATATTATGTTACCTGTACTATTAGAATAGTGAACCAGAAAGAAGGCCTTAAAGTGTAGGGATAAATAAAGGTTATACAACACCCATGGTTCCGAGGGTTCCGATCCCGGAAGGGCAAGAAAGGTCATTCCGAGACCGGAATATTGGCACACTAGGAATCACCTTGCTAGTTAGGGTTGAATACTAACACAAAGTAAAGGCACAAAGAATTAACCTCATTTCCAAGTTTTATTTAACTGTCAAAGAGCTAAGAGGGATCACCTCAGAAAGATGCCGAGGTATTGAGGATGGTATGGTCCTAGCACTTTTGGAGACAGGTTAAACACCAACTCAAGTCTAGAAACCCCTATTCTCGGAACTACCATTCCGAGATTTCCAAAGATCTTCCAAATATGGAACCACCACAAAGCTGGGAAGCACAGCGGCTTCCAAACCCTTATATTCTCTTAAAGTCGGAAAAGAAACGGGGCTCAGGGTTAGGAAAACCTTGCCTTCACCTAAGTCCAAGGTTTTTTTTTTTATAAAGTATTAAGAAGGACTTTAGGATTCAGATTCCGGATTCTGAAACCTGGGATCTTTGAGGGACTTCCATCTTTGATGGGCCATCCTCAAGGAACCACCGGAATAACCAGAATAACCAGAACCTGGGTGAATTCACCCTGCCTTTTCAAAATTCCTTCATCCTGGTCTTGTGTGTCATGGGAGAGGAGTAGAAATTAGGAAACGAGGTTGAATGTGAGAAGAAGTAAAATGAAGAGAAAATGAAAGAGTAGAATCTGAGCACGTTGCCTCCTGGGTAGGTGCTCTGGGATCCCCTTCATTTTCCTTTCTTGAATTCATCCCACAATCCCTGACGGATGTCACTTTCTCTGGACCCTGTCTAAGGCAGATGCTTCAGAAACCATCTTTGACACATAGGTCACAGATGGCTGGGTCAAAGAGAGGAAGAAGACAAATCTCTAAACATGTCAACACGTTGCCTCCTGGGTAGGTGTCTCCATGTCAGGTCATATTTGTCTTCCATGCTACTAGCAACCAAGCTAGAGCTATGGTTTACTTGGGAAGCAAAAGGGTTGACCTGAAGATATCTGCACGTTGCCTCCTGGGTAGGTGCCCGTCTTTTAGGTAGCTTTTACTCCCAAGGTAGACCAAAGGCTACAACCTGAAGTTGAATCAATTCCAAATTTTATTTCGGGCGGAGCTTTAAACTTGGGAACTGTTGCCTTGGGCAGCACAAAACCTTGCTTGAATCAAGGACGTTCATCGGGTCACATGACTAGTTTTTCTTTGTTGAATGCTTACATAATGCAACTGTTTCGAACCTGAGAGTTCAGTCCAACTTGTACAGGTCCCACAAAACGAGCCTCCGCAGAGCAGCACGGCGACGTTCGGTAACATATTCACTCGCAAGCCGATAGATGGATTACAGCCGTTTGGGTATTTGATGGCAGTGCCGGAGAAATTTCGCCAATTACAGAAACTGTAGACTTAGTGAATTTTGGGATAGATAAGATAAACTCTACAGCAATACACCATCGTCACTTACATCTATCACTGTAACTACACAATATACAGGTGCTTCGGGTTGATTGCATGTCGGATACATTGCAAGCAAGCTCACTGACCATCCACACAGCTCAGGCGATGCAAGACAATGATTTCGACACGTCTGAGGAGGAAGGTGACGATACCAACACACCAACGCGCGAATCTCCATGTGATGTCGAGGACACCCTACTGCCACCACGACCACCAACCCCCCCTCCCACCGTAGCTGGTAAGAAAAGGAAACGGCGTGCGCAAGGTGAGACATGACACCTGGTGATAAAAAACCAATTCACTCACTATTTCCACGCATATATGCATCAGATGAGCCGACGTCAAAACCACAGAAGGTATCACCTTCATCATAGGTGCTATGGCTGCCTCCGAATTGAAGAAGCCCACTACAAAACAGGTGTCCAAGAGTGCATCATTCGAGTTCCACCATGGTGACGAACCCTGGGACACTCTCAAAGCGCAAATTCTTGCAAAAGTCAGTTACCTGCTGTCTCCCGACAAGATCGATTTCAAGGACTACGATGTTTCCTTCTACATCCCACGTGTTCTGCCAAAACCAGGGCTCCCCTTGTCGTGCGAAGACAACTTCAAGACTCAGCTCTCACGTTGAAAAGATGTCGTCCCACGCACCAACTATCAATATTGTTGTACACCAAAATCCTGTCCCAAGCGCAGTCGATGCCACGAAGGAAAACAAAGCCGACTATGGTGGCGACAATGAAACAAGTGGTTCGAGGCCAGGCAAGTCCCAGAAAAAGGTATGTGATTCCAATCACATATTCGAGAATCTGATGGTGCATATATGGTTCGTTCATAGAAAGATCCTGCAGAACTTCCTGGCAACATCAAAGTCAGCAAGAATATTCAACTATTGCGTGACACCTGGACGTGTCAGAAGCCTGACAGTGCCTGTCCATCGTCGCATTGCTACGTCACCCCTATGGGTGAGCACCTTCACCTCAGTCACGAGCATTTTGCTTGTTGGGCAGCGGCAATGGTATGAAAAACCTGTTACCTCTCCGAGTTTGATCCTGACATCATTATACACCAGCTCAAAGGGATAGACTACGCAACTTTGGTAAAGCCACCAAATCAACGCCTCTTCGATGCCGTCAACCAGCATGGCAACATTGCCAGGGAGAAGCTAAGCCCAGTTCTTCAATGTCGCCTCGACAATCTCGAGTCAAAAAGTTCACAAAATTCCTCTGTGCCGGTCATCAACTTGACACTCGGTAATGACATCCTTGGTCTCGCAGCTCCACGGCTTCCTCAGCATGCGAATGGGACTGATGCGACTAGCGATGTACTCCTTCCGACGACACGCGCACCTGGTGATGAGATATCCATTATAGAATTCTGTGCGCACTACGATCTTGGCGATGGTGTCCTCAAAAAGCTTCAAGAAAATTCGTTCCGGAAAGCACACTCCTTACGTTTTGTGTTGATCAGCAACCTCAAGGACATGTGGTTCAATCACGGGGAGATCACAGACTTGCGGGATGCAGTTGAGCAATGGTCGAAACTCATTCCAAACACCTAATGCCTTTTGAGCACAGCTCGTGCTGTTTCGTTTGTTGCTCTGCTTCGTTATTACATTGTAGTATCCCGCGGCGTGTGCTATGTAACAGATTCGCAATATGGACTAGTAGAACTAGAAATACCCTGCATGAATAAAGTATCCGTTCGTGTCATCCACCGTAACAATTTCGAGGACCTCGAGCATATCAAAAATGATGCCATCCTCGTGTGTTGAACAATAGTACTCATTGTACCGTCGAAGCCAGTGCTTGATTTTCGAAAACGCTTCCTCAATTGGATTGAGGTCTGGAGAGTAGGGCGGCAGATACTCAATATGCACTCCTGGGGACCCAAAGGTTAGACAAGAGCACAGAAGAAAACTCTATGACTCACCAAAACGGTCAACAAGCTCGAGAATATCATCACCGTGATGGATCTTCGCATTGTCCATCACAAGGACACTGAGGGGGCCAGGATATGCCTTGCACTTTGGTAACTACAGAGAACAAGTCAGTAGAGTTCGAGATTGAGACATCATCAGAAACTTACCACTTCAAACTCGAGCCACTCCATGAACATATCACGGGTCATTGAACCCTCGACAGCGGTTCCCGCAACGATCCCATCAAGGGTTAGTAGCGCTGATGTTGATGTACGTCGTCCGCGTACAAAGACTTGCTTTTTCTCGGCACGTTTGCCTCGCTTTGACCTTCCGTAATGGCGGGATAGGGTGCGCTCATCCTTAGATACTTCATCTATGAAGCTGAGATTGATGGGGTCATATCTCCAGCAAAATCAGTATACTATGCTGTGAGATGAGCCGAATTACTACTGACTGGGCCATACGTGCTATGAAATCAGCACGCAAATCCTCGTTTCTTTCAATGGCAATCTTTCTCAACTTTTTGCGGCTCATTCCAGCGCGTTCGAGTTTGTCATGGAGGACAGAGTAGTGGACTGATATGAATTGGTTTGTGCGGAGGAGTCGCAAGAGTTCATCAAGGAAGTAGTCAGGTTTTTGGCGAATGAGTTGAATCAAATAGTCGATATCTTCTCGATCGAAAATGCGAGGCCTCCCTCGAAGGTTGTTGTCCCGTGGTTTCACAACATCACCAGTTTCACGCCAGAGCTTCAGAATGTGATAGAAAGTGCGCTGCGAGAGATCGCAGACATTGAGAATATCAGGAAGCTCCAATAAGTCGTGTTCATGCAGACGGATGGCAGCTAGTTTGACATCACGAGAGATGTTTCGATAGACCACGGTAGTATGTAGTCAAACAAGTTAGAATGCTATTCATGCTAATTATTACTAAGTCTACAAGTTTCTGTAATTGGCGAAATTTCTCCGGCACTGCCATCAAATACCCAAACGGCTGTAAGGTGCGTTTATCGCTGCATTGTTTCTTGCTATTCACTAACCTCGTGACCTACCACTGGGCAGACGCAATCTCAGGCAGATCCCAAACAACTTGTCCATGCAGCACAAGCAGAAGGTGCTGTAGATGTAAGAGACCGTCTTCTCGCCATATGAGCCATTGTGCTAATGCTAGTTGAAACCCGCAGAAGAATGCCACTTGTCAAGAGCTCACCTCACAGGATGACGGCAAAAGGTTGGATTCCGATCTAAATCGTGCCACCGACTGCCACCGACTGCGGATCCACTCCCACTCCCAATGCTTGACGTGCCACCTCTGCAACTCAAACCAGACACCAGGTTCGGGGTCGAGTCCGTCGAATGTGCCAAGTCTTCATGCGGCGTCGCGAGGGATCTACTACACCAACACAGGATTACTTCGAAGGGTCAGGAGCTACAGACGGATATTCCACAGAGGCATGTAGTCATATCTCCTGTCCATTTCTATTGCAGGGTCTAACAGGTCACATCTAGCAGCGCGATGTGGGCAGTTCCTTCGTAGCTGTAAGTATCATTATTGGTACAAGGTTTGTACTGTTGTAAATACTGAATGATTGTCCCATACAGCATTCGCACAATCATCGCGGACAAAGGCAGGCCCGGGGACAAGAGCAAGCCCAAATTGCAGAGGGGTGGGATAGGCAGGTACGTCGGTTGATCCACCATCGGTGTCACTGAATTCTGATGACAACCACAGATCTTCGCATGGGAAACAGGGCCACTACCCCATGAGATCAAGCACAGGTGGTTCTTTCACTGCTGTCCATACATCTGTTATGGTCAATGCGATCCAAATATCAATCCAGTCGGGAATGAGGTTCAGTCACGTGCTCACCTCGGACGCACAAAATTGCGTTTCCTCGGAGGACTTGATCGATTGTTGGTAAGGTTACATATGAAGAAGCCTCTCGCTGCTCCTACCACCGCCTCTCTGTTGAGCAGTCTACCCCCCGGCCAACCTCCCCTCGTTGTTAGGGCCACTTGGAAACGAACCTACTCGTCTCACCAGTCCTACATCAGGTCTGCAAGAAAAATCTCGTTGTTCGCAGTGCTGGTCGCCTCGCTATTGGTCATTTCAGCATTCCTTTACTTCAAGTTACTCTCAGGGTGATCGGTTAATTCATGTTCTCCCTTGACCACCCGTCTCCCATCACAGTGAATGTCTCGAAGCTGAACCTCAATTCCCCCGCCGCATTCAAGGAAACTATCACCCGATGCGGGCGTCCGACCACTCGCCCTAACGTCGCTGGAAACAAAGCCAACGGTTGCACCAGCACTTCATTGTAACATTTTCTGTCTCAGAGCTCGTCCCATCGTCCCACCAGTCATCATTCTCTGCTGCATCACCGCTCCCAAGTCAGCTTGAGTCGTTGTTAGCCGATATGCTGCAGAAGGTCAAGGTCGCCATTGGCAAAGTCTTGCCCGTGAGCAAGAAACGATCAGCACTGGAGGAAGCACAGTGGGAGGATGCCAGCGAAGAAGGCATGCTCAAGAGGGAGATGCTGATGCAGTGTGTGAGTTTAGAGTGAAGGCTCCCGTGATGAGATCTCTAATTGTGTGTAATAGCGATGGAGACACTCCGAGTGTGCCGACCAAGGCTTGTCCTACATGGACAGATGGGCATGGGTCAAGGGTACATCGGTGCAGCTGCATTGCATTATCTGGAAGATTATCACCTCCAAAACCTCGACCTCGGCATGCTGATGGGTGATTCTACAAGACTGGATTGATTTGTTCTTGTCTATATGAATCGTCCCCTCATCGGGAAATCTTCAATAGACCATGGAAGCGGAGATCGTCCAGCTATTCGTCGAGGCGAAGAGACATCAGCCATCCGTCTATATGCCCTCTCTGTTCGGGTGGTGGGCAGCAGTCTCCGAGACATCTCGTTCTACCATGTGTGTGATGCTTGAATCGCTACTGCCAACGGTGAAGCACCCAAAGACTATCGCAAGGCGTAGCCTGAGAATACAACACAGAGACTAGAGGGAAAGATGGTTGAAGCAAGTTGCTGAGCACCTAACTCGCAAAGCGAAAGATGTTTGAGCGATATGAGAGTTGAGAGAATATTACAAGATCAATTGGAGTCTTTGAGGAGAAGATCCAAGAGAACTAAACTGGAGTTCCCTGGACGTTGCATTCAAGTATATATACTACTGAGGGAACCTACCCTAAAGATGATAAGTAAGCATGATGTCATAGTGGAGTAACGAGGCTATGCATAATGGAAGAGAAGCATAGAAGAGTGGAGCGAAATGTTCTAGAGTAACATGAGGTAAAGCATGAGGTATGATGTCATAGGTCTAGGCATAGTCATGTGATGAGATAAGATGCATAGGTCACGTGATATAGATAAGATAAGATGGAATAACGAACAGAAATAATTTCAGATGCCGATAAAGAAATGTTAGCAATCATGCCAATCCTGGAAGATTGGCGACATATTTAGAAGGAGGGCGCTTC
>MU123748.1:0-41276 GCA_014904935.1 Melanogaster broomeanus | reverse complement strand
GGCACGATGGCGCTATTATCTATCGCGCTTTAACTTTAAACTATTAACACAAAGCTGGATCAAGTAATGGGGAAGGCCAGATGCCTTATCGCGTCGCGATAAGGATCATGCAGACGGCATAACTCAGACAAACAAAGTGTTTCACCCTCAACGGGCTGAGTGGATTGGGGCTGCAAGAAGGCGGTCTACATTGAAGCTTACGGAAAAAGGACGATTATCTCTCGCATTAAAGAAAGAATCTGAAAAACGTCACGGAAAGTGACATCCAAAAATACGGTCTTAACCGCAAACTCCACGCGACTTTATCATGTGACAATCGCATCTTCGTCCCACACGACGAGGACCTCTCTCTATTTATACTGAAAAACACCACGATACGTACGTCGCTGGGGCACCCTGGCCGAGCTAAAACCGAGGAGCTGGTTAAACGTCATTCACATGGCCAGACTTTCTTAAATATATCAAGACTATGTGTCACGATTGTGATCGCCTGTGAAGGTTTAAAGCACCAATAAAGCACCAGCGGCAAGACTCACTGCCGCTACCTATTCCAGAAGGACCCTGGCGTAGATATATCCGTCGATTTCACCACGGACCTTCCGCTTTCAAACGGCTTCGATTCAATCCTAGTGTGTTGTAGATCGATTCTCTAAAGAAGCTTATATTTATTTCCCTGTATCAAAGCAATTTCGGCATTAGAAAACGGCCAAATTGTACCTTGCCTACGTTTGGAAAGACAACGGCCTTCCTCTATCGTCATGGTCTCGACCGCGGACCGCAGTTCGCTAGTAATTATATCAAAGGGAACTTTGGAAAAAGCTCTTGGCATTACGCTAAGTTAGCTTAGTACTGCCTATCACCCCCAGACGGATGGGGACAGACAGAACGGTTGAACCAGTGACCTACAGCAAATTTAAGGTTATTCCCGCCGAGAAGCAGAAAGAACTGGTCGGACTGGCTTGGCCGATAGCACAGTTTTCCTATAATAGCAAGCACAATCTGCCACTGGAAAATCCCCATTCGAGATAACAAAGAACGTACCAGCCGCGCATGGGAATAGAACCCATTGCTTCTAATATTCCGGCTCTTAACGACTTCTTATCGGGATTATCAGACACGCTTCAGGAAACAAAGGACAATCTTTCAAATCTCAAGATAGAATGAAATCCCAAGCGGATAAACGAAGATCTGACGCACCAGCTTACCAGATAGGCGATAAAGTGTGGCTCAGCACTTCAAACCTTAAATTAAATCGTTGATTCTCGAAAGCTTACCGAGAAAATGGCTTGGCCCTTACACGATTATATCTATTCAGGAGATAACGCAGTCAAACTCCGCCTCCCACCTCGATGCGTATTCACCCGGTTGTGAATGTATCACGTGTTAAACCATATAAGGAGAAGCTTAATGGACAGAAAAGCCGATAAACCCGGTGCGGTGCTAGTCACTGAAGAAGGCAATGAAGAGTTTGAAGTTGACCGAATTGTCGACTCTCGCCTAGTGCGAAACAAGCTCGAATTCCTCGTTCACTGGAAAGGCTATGGAGACGACGAAAGAACTTGGGAGCCTGAAGCTCATCTCGAAAATTCAAAGGACGCTGTTCGAGATTTCTATCGTCTTAAACCTTCTGCTCCACGCAAACTCCGAATGGCACGGGAGCTCTTTGACTCGCTATTTACTCCATATGAAAATATGACGACTGCTAAGTCTATTTGGTCTTGCCTGGAAGTCGAACCCTAGACGGGGGTAGTGTTACGATCCTATTATTTTCATCTTTTCTTAGTCACGTGACAAAGAGTGTGAGGAATAGGCGCAAGGTCGCCATTTGCCGTCAGGGCATTCCATAGATAGAACGGCGCCAGTAGCGAAATCGGACGAGTCGCATTCGACTCGGAAATGAGCGTCGATGTCTGGTAGACGAGTATAGGTGCCGATGGTGAAGCGTGATTTTAAGCGTGTCAAACGCCTTTTGTCGTTCTAGGGTCCATTCAAACGTATGATGTCCTTTTTGGTGAAGATCGTTAAGTGGTCGAGCTATTGTTGTGAAAACCCTCGATAAATCTTCGGTAGAAGTTGGCCAGACCAAGGAACGCTCTCACGTCCTTGACCTTGGTAGGTAATCTGGCCAATTCAGAATCGCTTTTACTTTAGACTCGTCCATACGGATTCCTTCCGTGTTTACAATCATTCCCAAGAAATCCACTTCTGTGACCGAGAAGGAGCACTTCTCTGGTTTCACGAATAGATCATGTTCTTTTAGTCGTCGAAGGACTTCTAGAACGATCTTTTCATGTTCCACCGGGTCATCCGTTTTGGTGAATATCATGAGGTCATCAATATATACGATGCATACGTTGTCCATATCAGCGAAGATCTCGTTCATCATCGCTTGAAATGTGGCTGGTGAATTACACAGCCCAAAATACATAACTAGGGGTTCGAAAGCACCAAGATGACAAACGAAGGCTGCTTTCCATTCGTCGCCTTTCTTGATTCTAACGTTGTTATATCCCCATCGTAAGTCCATTTTCGTAAATAGCTTTGCCCCTTTGAGTTTGTCGACGAGTTGCGCAATTAGGGGTAAAGGGTAATTGTTTTTCACGGTATGTTCGTTTAAATAACGGTAGTCTTGCACCATACGCTTCTTGCCGTCTTTCTTTGGTACGAAGAAGACTGGTGACGTTTGCTCGGACTTAGAAGGTCTGATATAACCCTTAGCTAACTGGTCGTCAATGAACTCTTTGACTTCCTGTTGCTCCGTGTAGGATAAGGGAATCATTCGTCCCTTTTTGGGAACGAATCCTTCTTTCATGTCTATAGCGTGGTCCCATGGTTTGTACGTTGGCATACGTTCTGATGCTTTCTTGGAGAACACCGATAAATACTCGTGATACGCCTTTGGAACAAGTTCCTCAGGTAATTTGTCCTTGGGTTTCTCGGTAACAATCTCTCTGAGAAGCCGATAGCCCTCTATGTCCTGGATTATTTGCGTCCAGTTAATCTTCTTTTTCTCTTTTTCATATAGGGAACATGTGTCGGGACACCGTGAGAGTGTGACTTTACCCGTTGACCAATCAATGTCAGGGTTATGCTTTACGAGCCATGTGAATCCAATTATAACAGCGACTGTGCCAAGGTCAGTTACTTCTGCCTGCACTAGTTCGGTGTGTCCTTGGAAATCCATAATGAACTCTGTAGCGTGGGTTATGTCACCGCTCTTGTTTTTGGTTCCGTCTACATTAAATACAGGAATAGGACGATCTAGTCGTCGTAAGGGAAGTCCGTTTTCCGATGCCCATTTTCGATCAACGAAAGTGTCGTTGGCTCCGGAATCTAGAAGAGCTTTTGTTTTTATTTGTTTTTCTTTGGTTTGGATTGTGATATCGAGCAGCGTTTCTCTTTTCTGCTTCACGTTCCGTACCAGTATTTTCTCTGGGATTTCATAAATAGAATCCGAGACCGTAGCTTCTTCATTTTTTTGTGATTTATTAAAAGGAGAATTAAGCACAGGATCGCGCCTGCCGAGCTCCATCTTTGCAGACGAAGACCCCCCTTCGGGCCGTAAAGGCTTATTGCGTAAACAAACAGAGCAATTACAATAACTACCCGAGTGCTCATCAGACGCACTCTTATCCTGAGAATAACTACCAGAAGACCATGACTCGTCTTCTTGTCCCAAAATGGAGAAACGATTGCGAAAAGAGGAGAAAGTTTTACATCTCCGCCTTGAACACCCAGTTCGTTCAAGGGGCGAATCCTTTTCCCTGCGCTTTCATTTGCGCAGTGTGCATATCCCAGAAGTAGGCCTTGGCCTCTTCGAAGTCCATATTTTTAAAGTCCGCCTGGGACTGTTGTGGAGCCTGAGCCGGCTCTGAAGTGGATGCGCGTACTTGGCGCCCTTTGCCCTTTCGACTGTGAACAGTCGTTTTTGTGTTTCCCACCCAGCCATTTACAGGTTGAGCAGGGGTTCTTGGGGGACTTGCAGTCCCGGACAAAGTGATCACCGCCACAGTTGAAGCATCCCTTCCTTGCGGCGTCCACGTTCATGGCATTCGGGTCTCGAGGCTTGCTCGACCCTTGATTGCCGTTGTGCGCGTTGTTTTGCCAGGCGCGCCCCTGGTTACCGTATGCAAATGCATAGGCTTCTTGTGCTCGTCCAACCTTTTTAATCTCATCGAGCGTGTCCTCGATGGTTAGACTCCTTTTGCCCAAAAGGAATATTTGTTGGATGATGGCGGGGGCTGTGTTCTTTTCGAGTAAGAAGACTCCGTGTTCTTCTGAGATCTCTGCTTGTCTCTGCAGAGTTTCCCATCTTGTGGCGAAGTCGTCTACCCTTGAAGAACCTTGTTTAAAGGTCTGGATAGCGTTGCGAGCCCAGTCTCGCTCTACTTTGGGGGAGAATGTTGCTGCCATTTCGTCGGTCATGGCAGTGTATCGGGGCCAGATGCCCGATGTGAAGCATTGGGCTAGTTTTGTCTGCCCGTATCGTCCTGCGATTGGTCCTTCTAATCTGGACCAAACGAAGATTGCTCGATCCATGTCGGTCGAGACTAATGCTTCATTGACTTTTAGCCATGTGGTGGCCTTAGTCATCCATTCTCTGAAAGACTTTTTGTCCCCATTGTAGATGCCGGGGTCTGCTGCTATTTTTGGGCGTTTGGGGATAGAGGGGCCCGTTCCTCTTGTTGTTCCGGCAGCTGCTGCTGCTGCCTGCGTCGTCATACGCTGCGTCTGCCCTGAGATGAGCATTTCTTGTTTCGGCCCGAGCTGTGGCAAGCTCGGCGATGAGGTTGTTTACTTGCTCCTGTAGAGCGTTGAGTTGTGCTTGGGTGGACATCTTTACTTAGGGTATTTCTTTCCGTAAGGTTTTGCTCGAATTCTTTCTGAGCGTCGGAGTCCAAATTGTTCGGGGAAATGGAGGCGGCGTAGAGCGATATGCTCGCGGATGATTGGAAGGGTTGGTTCAGGGGGAACGATAGGATGGTCGTTCGGGTCTTCTTCTTCTTTAGGTGCTTGGAGGTAAAGAGGATGTACTAGATCTTCGAACTCTATCTTTGGTTCGATTTCTTCCTCTTTCTTGATTGGTTCTAGATCGATGATTGGGTCGTTGTTAAAGATCTCGTCTAGAAGAAGAAGTTCTGCGACTTCTCGTTCTTCTCTGAACTCAGCGGCGATTCTTCGCTCTGCTGCTTCCCGCCTAAGGAGTTGTCGTACGGACGGAATGATGGGCAAGTCTTCTTCGCCAAGGGGGGACACTTATCACCCGCACCCTAGTCTTGTGAACTATCGGATCTCAATCTCCGACTAGTTCCTATCGTAAAGTAATGTAATGGTACTAAAAGCTTGGTGGCCTCACGAGGACCCTATGTGTACTATTTCGACGTTCCCGGTCAGGGGACTTGGCGATCGCTCGAGATCGACGTCTATAACCGACAGCCCTTAAGGTGACTGCGGACTCCCAAGGGCGAAAACCTTGCAGGGACTACTAAAGAATACGTATGGCAAATGCCCTATGACTAGTCTCGTTAACCCTCGAGTCCGGGTGTGGTTTGGTAGTTTAGTTCTAATGAAGCACCCAAAGACTATCGCAAGGCGTAGCCTGAGAATACAACACAGAGACTAGAGGGAAAGATGGTTGAAGCAAGTTGCTGAGCACCTAACTCGCAAAACGAAAGATGTTTGAGCGATATGAGAGTTGAGAGAATATTACAAGATCAATTGGAGTCTTTGAGGAGAAGATCCAAGAGAACTAAACTGGAGTTCCCTGGACGTTGCATTCAAGTATATATACTACTGAGGGAACCTACCCTAAAGATGATAAGTAAGCATGATGTCATAGTGGAGTAACGAGGCTATGCATAATGGAAGAGAAGCATAGAAGAGTGGAGCGAAATGTTCTAGAGTAACATGAGGTAAAGCATGAGGTATGATGTCATAGGTCTAGGCATAGTCATGTGATGAGATAAGATGCATAGGTCACGTGATATAGATAAGATAAGATGGAAGTCACGTGACTAAGAAAAGATGAAAATAATAGGATCGTAACAAACGGACCCTATACCCCTCCTTGCCATTGTCGACAGGCCATTCTCTTCCCTACCCTGTGATGTTCGCTCGCGGTTTGGATTGACCACGAAAACCGCCTCATGTTTCCCAGCCCAACTCACGACCAACGTGATGCCTTCTTTGCAAGCATCGTGGCTGACCTTCAGCGCCCTTCAAACCAATTCGCAGATAGTATGAAACGAAAGCAAAGGATCCTGGAAGAGCTGCCAATCGTGCCGCTGCCTGAGCCGCAGCCAACAGCCACTGAGCTGACTGTCCAGGAGGAGAGTGATCAGAGGGTTATCACGTTGTTGAAATACCGTCTTGGGCCTATCCTCATGGAGCTGAAATGCAAGTACAAGAGGTTTACGAAGAGGGCAACTGTGAGTTGTTCTTTTGTTGCGGGTCGTTCACTGTGCACTGCTGAACGAGACTTGATTTTGACAGGAGGAATATGATTTTGAATGTCTCAGCTACATCTGGCACCATAGAGCAGAGTGGAACAGAGGTGACTGTTGGGCATCCTGGACGAATGTCTGGACACTTCGTACCAGGAGTAGATTCACCACCTAGTCATCTTCGAATGTGGCTTACTAGCTACACTTCGCATTGGTGAATACTAGCTAGCTATCTTAATCTTTCTCCAAGGTCGTTCGTGTTTGCGCTAGATTATTGTCTTTATTTCGACATCGCTTGTATCTTACAATATGTCACTACTGTAGCTCTCTGACGGTGAGCTCGAACAAAGATATGTTCTCTGTGTCGCTAAGACCTGTACCTGCGGTGATTCAGCTCCAGCTGGATAGATGCACACATGGAACAGTAAGTAAAATAGGCGAAAGAAAGAAAGTATACTCACTCGTAGTGCAGGCCAAGAAAATAAAAGTTGATAAGGAAAGGCAAAACAAAGCTAAGCTAGTATCAACAACCTCTGCTCCCTCCAGGTCCGAGTACTGGCAAAGGAAGGCGAGACCAGGAGACAAGAATGAAGGTATTACAGAATGTCTGAGTCTTTTAGGGCATTCCGCAGGGTGGTTTCCTTCACCGCCGCGAACACCAATCGGATGTTCGTCGTGTCCGTGGCTTGTGTCAAACTGCAAATATCAGTGAGCAGGACATGGGGAGCTTGAAAACATGGATGCTTACTGTGGATAGATTGAGAGCTGAGCACGATTTGCATGCATGAATCTCCTCAGGATGTATTTGGCTGCTTTGTTGATGTCGGCACCGCCTGTGTAATCACGGAAGTACTTCTCTAATGGTACCTGGAAGCCACGTCATCTAAAGCAGTCATGATATTGAATGAGTTCACACCTTAGGCAATTTAACCTTGAATACGTCGATCTTGTTTAAGAACAGAATGATAGACATTCGCAGGAACCAGCGAGAGTTGATGATGGAATCAAATAGAATGAGGGATTCTTCCATTCTGTTCTACAGACGGACTGTGGGCATCTTCTGTCACCTCATTATCTTCACATTGCCCTGGTATAGCCCTGCGCTACCTGTATCCATTTCGAGTTTTCACCTCCTCTTGTGTATAGAGATATGATATGAGTTTTCCCCTTGGTTCTCTGGATCTGCGTGAGGCCGAATTTCCCTTTTCCCTCTTTCCATTGGCTGCCACTGGCGAAGGTACCGACGGTGTTATATTGAGTTCCTGCCTTGTCTTTCGGTGATGAATAATTGTTCTTCCTCCGCCAGGAACTTTGCAGTCGAAGGCTATTGAGTTCTTTGGCGCTCACAGAAGAGATGTCATGAATCTTGACATGGGCGTCTCCCCCAGTGTCTCCATGAAGGAAATATGGGCATCTAGGAACTGACGTGCAGCTTCCTCAGTGAAGAGGTGGTTGTCAAATCGCGGATGACATGCCCATTGCCTGGGTGGAGGAACTCATATTGTTCCTCTGCATTTGGAACCAAGGTCGTGGATTTAGGCCTGAGGTGGTGGAACTCCAGCTGAGATATGGTCACCCTTGTAGGTTACTTCGTTGTGCAACAAGCATACCATCAGCGACAGTTTGAACTGGCCGAGATAGTCAGCGATGCATGCCATCCAAAACCTCATGGATGGTCCATAAGCAGCCTCATGAACCACGGAGCGGCCTTGTGCATGAAGACAGGAACGACCGTGATCAAAATGAAGAGCACGAAGAGCAGGACACCGAGTCCAGCCCATGCAGAGATGCCAAGAAGATTTAAAAGTAAGATCGTGACAACAGTCAGCTGGGGAGGGATGCCCTAAACCAGCCTAAACCTGGTGGATAACCAGAACCTCCCACAGGACCGAGGTCCACGTTGGCGAGATTTATGATATGACCTTGCAGTACCTTTGGTTGCTCTCGGCAGAGCGACGGAGGGTCGAGATGACGACGGTCTTCCGTGAAACAGCACCTAGATGGTCGAAAGAGTTTAATGATCCGGGGGAAATGCAACTCGTAATACTGTTCCAGCAACACATAGAGATATGTACTACGCCCTATCTCACGAATGTATGTTATGTATGAAGTCCGCTGTGTGGTATGCAATAATGAACGCCGAAAAATGTCGACGCAAGATTTGAGTCGAGTCCAAATAAGAGTGGTAATATGATGGTGAGGATTAAATTATTCTGGATAGCGTAGGTAATTCGATGGTGTGCTCTAACCGCCTCTCTTCGCGCTGGCGGATCGATCGTCTTGCATTCAACCTGTCCAAAGACATCATGTGAGTGAGTATTGTTGGGCTCTAGGACTGAGCATGGCTTACACCGTGAGATTGGAATTCACGTAGCCTAAATGTTGACGAAATAAATGTCAGCTAAAATTAATGGTAATAACAATGGTACTTGCATCGGCTGAGGGCAAATCCGGGCGCCCCCACCCAGTAATTGTCACCTTGAGCGAGAAACTATCGTGCTAGTTATTCACAACATATAAGACGCACTAACTCTTACTCACGATTACACCCACAAGAACAGACATGAGGCTGGACACACAAGGTAATGAGGAAAGACGGCAGCAAGACAAAGTCAGGCTTACCATGTAAAAGCACCCATATTAATAAAGACAATTGCTAGATCTTGAATGAAGTTGACCCGTTTCCGAAGATCGGAATTGTACATATATTTGATGACGGCGCTGGTGATCAAGAAGTCACATAATGTGCTCACAGCTGCCGCATAAAGTATGAACTGGCAACACGACATCAATTAGTGAGTCTTCCAATCAATAAGCTGCCAGGCACGCTCACTGGATCGGTGAAGAAATATTCGATAGTCCCAATCCGGATGCTGCGAAAAAAGGGATTGTCAAATTTCGCTATGATAAGAAAGAAACGCACGAACACCTCCAAGGTGCACCCTAGACGAGTAATTAGTACAGTTAGTTGCTCTTAATCAGTGACATGCGAGAAAATACCCACAGCCACCAAGACCTGTTGAAATCAATATATCATGCCGATCTGCTCGAATACTACAGCATTCCAACTCACCAAATTGCAAAATTGCAGTGAAAAGCTACGAAAACCTGAGATAAAAGCCGCATTCCAATGCATTGATAACTCGAGACTAACGATAGCAACTGTAATATGCTTGTTGTTCCCGCTGACTATCGAAATGTTCAGATAATGGCAAGGATCATTTACTTGAAAATGATGACTTACTAACCCATACTCGACGACCGTAGAAACTAAAATTGTTTAGTACATCTGTTAGCTGTAGAAGCTCGTACAGACCTTTGCACGGCGAACGTAGTGGCATACTGACAAGATTGTGTTAAGCACCGAATTCGAGAGATTAGATAGGTGTCTTACATTGACGGGAAGAGTAACCTATGGTTAGAAATGACCATCAGATGCAACCGTCGTTAACCATTAGGCACTCACAAACATCCCCCTGGAGGTGAAGTGAGTGCAGAATGGGAAGGAGGATATTAGGGAATATCATGCTCACCACGGCAGTCGAGTCTCACAGGTCCATGAACTGCTTCGATGGCAAGATATGAGCAACTCCCAATAGAATTGAACACTCCCGATCATATGGGCAGTGTCTCCAAGGCTAGAAAAACGTTATTTGCAGACGACATGCAGCGTGATCGAACCCACAAGATCAGGAGTATCTTCGATGGGTGGAAAGCATCAGAAAATTTTTCAACGCCATAGAGATGCACGTACCATGAGCTTAGTGAGGCGAGGGTCACCCGGAAAATGCCATGCATAGTAGATCGACTGGCCCAACGCGATGCCATACAAGCTGTCGAACAGTCAGCTTTTCAGAGGGGAATGGGATCGAATCCACCCACGAGCTGGCAAATGCAAACCCTGCTCCAATTTGTGAGCCTTGTATGTCGAGAATAAAATTGTTACCTATCAGTCCTGGAGCCCATGCGGCCATCACAAGAGAGTTAGACTCGGACATATTGAGGAATTGCCCAGATGGGCCACCAGCACTGGAATCCTTGAAGTTGGGGATAAGTGAGGTGGTAAAAGGCCACGTCCGAGTCGCTGACCATCCGATTATATAGAAGGTAGCACGAGAACTCTGTAATTCGATGGGGTGCACAACCATTGTAGTACGATATTGCGGTGCTATTAGCACCACAAGTTTCATAACTTACATGATGGCAAAGTTTGCATTGGATAGTTAGCAAATCAAACTATTTCGAGTTCGCCGTCCTTCTGTCAAGCTTCAAACCTGAGTTCGCGTCCTGAAACAATCACTGTATTCCTGTCATTCAGTTGAGGCCCAACAGCTAACGTTTCTTTAAATATGGAAGCAACTCGCCAACCATATTCTAAATTGTTGTCCGACTCCGATTGAGACTCTGAGCTGCCAGTAGTGGATTGGTGACTGTTAAATTTCTGCTCGAGGATACTACGTTCAAGTTATGTACAGTAGTACCCAAAAGTGAAAACCGCATCCCGGATGCTACCGAACGCTCAAGTAATTATATAATTAGGTTGAGGTTTGATTCTGATACCGTTTGAAGCGCCAAGTTACCGCTCAGCTGCAGTATTCCGCCAATATTGACTAAGTGGCCCTCAGGCTTGAAGCAAAGTATGCATGTGCATGCAACTGTCCAAATATAAGTGTGTAATTGCTTTAAAAATTGATGTGCTCCAACTAACAGAGTACTGTAGTAAGTGGTAGATGAAATGATCCGCGAACGCACCATTAGTGACGGTTCCTTGCGGCAGCCATCAACCTGGAGAACATGGAGTTGGGCCGAGTGAGAAGTTCCTGGGGCGATGCGTACCCAATAGCCAGACCCTGTTCCATAACCAGCACCTTATCACACCCCTCCAAAATCTTGTCGCTCAATCTGTGCATGACCGCCAAGATGGTGGCGCGGGGACAGCTCTTCCACATAGCCTGCTGAACGAGCACGTCAGTGCCCACATCAATCGAGGCTGTGGCTTCGTCCAGAAGGAGGATCTTGGGGTTGCGCAGGACAGCAGCGGCGAGGCACAACAGCTGATGTTGACCGACAGAGTAGTTGGATCCATTGTCCTCGACGACGGTGTCGAGCTTGGCCTCTTGAGAAGCGATAAATTGTCTGAGACCGATGAGCTCCAGTGTGTGCCAGAGGGCCTTGTCGTCGTGCTTGCCCTCGAGATCCAGAGACGAACGGATGGAGCCAGAGAAGATGAAGGGATCTACGGTGCTCGTGGTCAGCAAGAGCGTCACAATGATGCTGGACTGAATGCTTACTGCAGGATCACCTGCATGCCCTGGCGCAATGTGGAGACACCAACGGACTTGATATCTAATAGGAAAACATGAAGATCAAATTTGTTACATCAATGATACAGCAATGAAGATTTACCTCTGCCATCAATCTCGATGGAACCGCTGCTGGACTCGATCATGTGGAGTAGCAGGGACAAGAGGGTAGACTTTCCGGAACCAGTTCGCCCAACAATGAAGACGGTCTCGCCTGCCTTGAAGGTAGTATTGACGTTGCGCAGGACGAGCATATCGGGGCGGGAGTGGTATGCAGCATTGATGTTATGGAGCACGATCTGCCTGTGAGAGGGCCAAGCCTCCTTAGAAGGATCGGAACCGAGACACGCAGGATCCTCTTGGGGGAGTCCTTCGGTGTAGCTCATGAGGCGCTCGCCACAGTTCATCTGGGGAAGAACAAATGAGTTTCAGCTTTAAAAATTGAGTTCCTCGCGACCTGCCTCTGCTTCGACATTAGCTGCACTCTTGAGGAGCAGGTACATGAAGAAGGTGAGCATCGATGCATACGTTATAGCAAGAGCGAATTGGTTGGTGTTACCAACGAGTTTGGTGTGCACGAGCATAACGAGGACGAAGGCGATCATCGAAGACATGATTTCCATGTGAAGAGTGACCCAGATTTCTGTCCAAGCATCAGATGTTCCAAAACTACCTCAGACGAGCGGCCAGACGTACCGGCATTCATCCTAAGGAAGGTAGGTTTGTTGCTGAGATCGAGGAGGTTACCTACAGCATTTGCAAAGTTAGTTTCACGTCGATAGGCCATGATCATTGGGATTCCATCAAGGGTCTTGCTGATACGTGACTGAAGAGGGCCACATCCGGTAGACTCGAGATGTTTGAGCTCACGGAGAGAATTACGACAAACCGGATAATAAACCAGTAGACAATGACCATTGGGAACAGGAAGACTAACCAGTTGTCAGTAAGTCAAGCATGAGAGGATCATCCTGCTCAAACTCACTAAGCATGATCGGAGTGCTGTAACCGAGGATGACGATGGTAGAGAGGAGGGAGCCGACACCTCCAACCAACTGAAATAGCTGAGGCATGAGACGTTGATCAATGGCCTCGATATCCTTGGAGAAACAGTTCATGTACGACCGATTGGCTGACCCTCGAACCACCACATGGGAGCACACAGGACACCATGAAGGATCTTGGAAATGGAAGACACGGCTGGCGCGAATGGTGCTCATCAGGATGGTACCGTTCAGAATGACTGGAACACAAACAGGTGAGCTTGGAAAGGCGAAGGATGGAGATACAAAATCTACCCAGGAAAATGACAGAGGCCAAACTGATGCCATTGTAGATGCCGATCCAGCCCTGAGCGGTCTCGTGCCAACTATTCTCGGTCCACCAAGTGAGGTATTGCCCGAGAATGACAATGCTACCTTGAAACAAGATAATCTCAAGGAACAACATGATGGCCATTGTAACACCACCAGTCTCCTTGAGGTATGCCCACCATGTAGCTGCACTAATGGCACCCGTGTTGCGCTCTTCCTCGGCGATGACCTGATTGAAGGTCTCCTGCTTCAGGTCAGCAGCCTTCTGATGGGAGAGGCTCTTGCGTTTGTCGTCTTTATTGGCATTGTCGGAGTCATCAGAGAATGAGTGGATCTCGCTGAGAAGTCGAGTGAATTCGCTGCTGCAGGAAATGGGCTTGTCAAAGGAGCCTTGCTCAATGATGCGGCCCTCGGAGAATACAATGACGTGATCAACTTGGTTGAGGTATTGAAGCTGATGGGTAATGAGAACATGCGTCTTGCCATGCAGAGCCTTCTTGATGCAGCTGTTGAAGACGGTGCGACCAATGCGGGGATCCAAAGCAGCGAGGACGTCATTGAACAGGTAGATGTCGGCGTCCGAGTAGACAGCACGGGCAAGAGCAAGCCAGGCCTTCTGTCCACCGCTGAGGTTGTTTCCTTTCTCGCTCATCTGGGTGGCCATGACATGCGAGAATGTCACGAGGTCGGAGTTGAAGCAGGTGGTGTGGATAGCCTTGTGGAGCTGCTGCAAGTTGAAGGGACGACCAAACAAGATGTTGTCTTGGATGGTGGTGGTCTGGACCCATGGCTGCTGGGCGCAGTATGCAATGGAACCGTTGCAATGGACGTCGCCCGAAACGCGTATCATCTCTCCAATGATGGCTGACAGGAGGGAGCTTTTGCCAGATCCAACATTGCCGACGATAGCAGTGAGTGATCCATTCCGGATGGAGAGGTTCACGTTCCAAAGGAAAGGACAATGAACCTCCGCTTCATTGTCGTCGGGGCCACATTTCTGGAGCTCAATCGCAGAACCGCTAGCAATACCAGCCTTGTCCTCAACTGTATTTTCTTTCTTGGTCTGTGCAGGAGTTGCATCATTATCTGACGTGGGCCAGGAGAAAGCTCTATTGGTGACAATGATGGCATGACCAACATGGAAAGGAGGTTGGAAATGGAAGACTGTTGGACGACTGAAGACTTCTCGTCAGCAAGCAAGAAGGCCTAAACATGGCCCCATGAAGTCATCGCCATGACCAATGCACTATTAAAGAGACAATGTGAGTGTATGTTCTCCAGGAATAGCCAGTAATGTACCTGACGAGTTGGGGAAGAGCGAGAAGGGGGTCGACCAGCATTTGAAGAAGGCGAGTGCGGGAACAACTGTAGCAGAAGGGATTGAGCCCATGTGCTGGTGACCAAAGAGGGAGAAAGCAGCAAGGGGCATGACGGTGGTAGTGGTCTGGACGAAATGAGCTCAGCATTTCGAAAACCTTGCTAAAGTGCCGCACAGACCAGGCCAATGACGACGAAAGCTATAATGCCAATGTTAAATTGATGCAACCAGCAGAGCTGCTCGGCACGGATGCCTGCTAGCTTTGCCAAGAAGTGGTCTTCCAAGTTCCCAGATGTTGAGCTTGACAACACGAATACCTGGATGGATAGAATATTAGTCGAAGAGTGACTTGTATGCAACCCAACCCAACCGTCCAAAACCTACCCATATGTCTTGCCATTTCCACTGTGGAAACGGTCCCCGTCCCCGCATTGCCACTGCTCTGCATGTGTTTGCGCAACGCACCTAGCACCCCCACTGTATTCATCCTCAAGATTCAACCTTCATCTCAGGCCACTTGGAAACGACCTACTCATCTCACGAGTGCTACATCAGGTCTGCAAGAAAAATGCTGACGTTGGTACACTGATCAATCCAATATTGTTTTTCTTGTCATTCAAGCAATGTTTCTTTAGTAGGTGCTGTGGTGGTCAAACACCACGACCTCGCTGTCTGTGACAATAATCACACCCACGTCATGCTTGTTGGTACTGCACAGTTACTGCACTCACGTCATGTGGATCCGTCATGGATTCCCTCACCGCACCCAGTCCTGCAGCGCAGGAAGCCACAATTCGGCTCTCATCGGGACGCCGGTCTGCATCCTTCTCAGGCAGCTGCACGGAATGGGGACAGTTGTTGGTGATGCTACAGAAGTGAACCGTGCAGGTGCTGTGTTTGCAGAGGGTCGAGATGGAAGGGATCTGGCTTTAGTAGTGATTGTTGGAATTATTACTTACTGGTCACGTGCCCTGTCTCACAGTTTCTCCCGTACATCAACGACCTCTCTCCCCAACCTCACACACCATTCTCACCCCCTCCACATCAACAGCACATGCCTTCTTCTTCGCACACACATTCACACAGTATCCCCTCACAGTCACCTCTGGTTCCCATGTCCCTGATACCCCACTTGAAATTGTCGCTTGATAAGAAGCCTGCTCTTGCATGCCTCATTTGCAGAGGCCAGAAGATCACGTGCGACCCCCATTTACCTGCCAGCAAAGACAAAACTTGCAAGTGAATAAACCCCTTCTCTTATTTCTCCACTTAAATTGGACTTCTTTCACTTCCTTTGTCTGCACACCCATCTATCCGTGTGAAGCACAACTGGCGTGTTGAATCGATTGTGTTACATTATCGTGCATTGGACCCCAACTATCTTCACTGACATAATCGTTCTTTTTCCCCCTCCATCTTTCCCTTGCACTCTTTTTCCTTTCGCTGATTTCCATTCCCACTTAATGCTCTGAAACCATGCTGACATGTGCCCCTTTTCCCAGGCAATGTGCCCAGAGACACTTGAAATGTGAATATCCCCTCGAGTCCCGTCATGCAAGGCAAAAGCGCAGGCTGCTCATTCCCGGAGACCAGTCCAGCCAAGTCCAACGTCACCAAGGCCAATCCGAAATGTTCTGTCCAGAACACATTGGTGTAGCTGCCACCTCAAGCCTCCTGTTTATGCTGGGTTGTACAGTGAATCAGGATGGTCTGGTGGCCCCATACCCTTAGGTGGAATCATCCCTTGGGCTGTGCATTTTTAGCTGTCCTTTCTCTCTGTTTTTTTTTTGTTCGTTTTCCTTTTTGGTCTGTGTTTCTGTTATCGCTATTTCTCTCATGCTCACTATTCACATGCACTCTCGTCGCTCTCCCACTTGCACCCAACTACTGCGCCTCATACATCATCTATTCAGTCACACACGTGCCAACATGCCTGTCATCCCATCCCATATAATACTTCTTCTGCATTGTATAGCGTATGCGTTGTACTGGAGTTGTCATCACCAGGCGTTTATTCTTGTTATTACCCACCTTTCCATCATAGTTATTCTCATCATTAGTACCAGCATCATCGTACAGTAAGCTAAGTGTGGCGAGTCAGATAGCCACACTGCGAAAAGGTCATTTCCTTTTGATTCCTATTTTATCTTATGTCTGTGTTTGATCTATGTTACAGCAGATTATTTCATACCATCTGCGTTATGGTCCCAATGAGCCTTCCAATCCAGTTATGTTTCCTTTCTGATAGGTTTCCCTTCAGACTGTTTCCGATTTCCAATTGGTTTCCGATTCCGACTGTTTCCGATTGGTTTTTTGTTACTATTTATTCTTGTTTGTCTCAGCCTAATAGAAAAGTACAAAAGCCCCAGATGTAGTACGATTAGAGACCTGGCATTTCACGAATCAATATTGCTTCAACTATGCCAAATTTCACCAAGTCCACAAGTCCACAAGTTTGAAGTTTCTGTAATCGACCAAATTTCTCAGCAAGTGCCATTATATATTTTTATAATACAGTATACCAAAACGGCTGTAAGTGAGCCACAAGAACTTTGGCGAAAGGTCCATTAGTCACTAGTCCCCAGTGGACCTTTTGCCTTGCCTCTCTGGCGAGATGACTTGCTAACCTCATTTTCAAACAAACCTACTTCTATCCAACCTTAGTCACAATGGGTAACTGCCTTGCAGTGCAGGCCAAAGCAGGCAAGGCAAGATCAGATGCTATCGACCGTATAATCCAGGAGGACTCAAGGGAGTACAGCCCTTTGAGTGATGGTCTCCACGGCCTTGCGATGCTTCAAAGCATAGTCCAACATATCGTAAGTTGAATTCCAGCGGGTTGCAACATCTCGAGGCATGAGGCTGACAGTCATCTGCAATTCCCGCAGGATGTTCTGCCAGGCAGGAAGGATTATAGTAGTCGATTGGACAATCCTGTAAGCCAGTTTTCGAAGCTGGGGGGCTACTTAGACTCAAAAGAAATTGTAAGCATTGATTTGACTCACCTTAACCAGCGCTAATTTGACTGGTCGCACAGTTTCATCTAGCTCACGCTGTTCCTCCTCGCTCAGCTCATCACGTTCATCTATCCATCCATCATTCTCATCAGAGAACTGTCCTTCCTCCTCAAGATCTTGCCCAACACTCGTCCGATCTTCTTCATCCATCCCCTGGCTCAACTCATTGAGCTCCCTGGCGTCTTCGAGCGCTCCATCAGCCTCCTGCTTTCTAATATCGAATTGGTGGATCAACGTTTTCGCAATGAGGTTGACTATATGCAGGAAGCACCGGGTATGGCTCGCAGACCCTCCGAACATTGGGTCGAGCATTGCAAGCTCACGAATCATTGCGTCGTTGTTTGCGGCATTGTCGCATGTCACACTCAGGATCTAATCGAGGTCAGATCAACAGGTATGTGTAAATCTAATTGTTTACCTTGTCTGATAGCCCAAATTCTTCTAGCATCTGTGCGAACATGCTGGCAAGCTCAAGGCCGGTGTGTGACTGGTCCCGCAGTGGTGTCAGTCTGCATTCCACTGAGATTGTAAGTTTGCCATACCGTTGCAACTTCAATGATATCTAACGGCATGCTTAGTGGCGTGCCTTTGTGCTCCAAGTGGACGCAGAATGCAACAAACACCCGATGGTTGGGTGATGTCCACGCATCAGTCGTGAAATTGACTTTGCCGCTATATTCCTGGTACGTACAATTAAATATTGTTCAACCTCAAGGACTATCTGACATACCTGTAACATCTTAGCAATTCTCTTACGGGTTCGTGCAAATACAAGCTTGACATCTCGCGATACAGTCGATGGCGAAGGTATGTAATGCTCGGGGCGCCCGGTCTTCATTAAGCACTGAAAACCACGATCTGATACTATGTTAAATGGACGTAGGCTCTCGGCGACCCAGCGCACGATTTCGGCCCTACAAGTCAAGATATTAACAGAGTCCACGCAAGTTTCTATGAACCCCCTACCTTGTTTCAGTGCGAGTATGCTGACAGTGAGAATACATAACCTTTCCCCTCCCCTTCCGCTCAAATGCCATCGTAATTGTCCCATCCCGCAGGTTACCTCCGACAATCTTTTTCCTCACCTCATTGGCATCCTTGGCATTGTCAGCGGCTGCCACGACATCAGTTCCCCAGCATTTTTTTCCATGCTTTCGCAAGTTTCCAGTGGACCTCGCATCTCCCTTGTCAAGATATCTTCGGATCGTCGTGTTGCAGCCTCGTCGAGTGCATCTGAAATCATGGGCTCGGCGGCCATCAACCTCAATGATCCGTGGCGTCGGCTCAAAGAAAGCATAAATGGGTGACGTCCATTCTTTCATAAGGCGCTCTATAGTTTTACATCAGCTGACATGGCCAACGAGGTACTTCTAGGACTCACTTAGCTCGTCATCAGCAGTTTCAACACTGGCGCCAGGGGGGCTTTCGGCTGAATCAAGTATTTGAACATCTTCATCCTCGGACGACAAAGAGTTGTTATCATGGCGATTCAGGGTATGTGTAGGACTTGAGCGTGATACCGACACTGAGCTGTTTTCGCCATCTCCAGTACTTGGGGCTATGCATGCCTTTTTGGACACTGCTTGAAGGCCTTTGCCGTAACCATCAGCCTTTCGTTTCTTCGAACCAGTCTCAGCCCTGTCGTCAAGTGTCGCCTTTGCTTTGTCGGTCAACTTCGATTTGCGTGTACTCTTGGATGCCGCATGTAGAAAATTTAGTTCCATGATATGATGTGGAGGGCTTTGCCAATGGTTGCTGCTGGCGGGGCACTGGAACCCAGACAGTAGTGTTGATCGTTTACAGTTTTTAAAGTTTGGCAGCTATGTAGTTCTGCTACTGACATCTCGGTCACAATTCTATATATACATCTCCAACCCGTGGTGAGGGTACGGGTAAGGGTACGGGTAGAGCATGTACAGACCCGCACCCGTACCCCTGTGATACCCGCACCTGTAACCCCGGCGGGTTACCCCTACCCGTGCTACACCCTAAGTACAGGAAAGAATGCAAAGTTCTCCTCCTAGGTGCATCTTGTGTCCTCTCCTTGTCCTGTCCTAGGGCGTCTCTATTTCCCATAAGCATCCTGCTTGGCAAAAACTGATTACCCACCTCAACCCAGGTGCTAGGGAGTCTGGAAAGTCCACCATCGTGAAACAAATGAGAATCATACATCAGAATGGATTCACGGACACCGAACGGATGACGTTTCGTCCTACAATATACTGTAATACTCTCCACAGTGCACAAGCCATCATATGTGCCATGCGCAAGATTAATGTCGACTGCATCCACCCAGTCAATCGAGTGCATTTTACCTCCCAGTGACGTATCCTATTGCTGTCTTAACACGGTTCTCGCAGGCCAATGCTGACCGAATACTCGATTACCGCGTCCAAGCCACACCTTCCTTTGTGTTCTCTCAGGAGATAGCGAAGGCTATCCACCAACTATGGCAGGATCCAATAATTGACAAGGTTATGGATCACAGTAGCGAGTTCTATCTCATGGACAGTGCGAGCTAGTGAGTGCCAAACTACAATCCCCATTTAATGTCCTAACCAGCCTTCCTCAGCTTCTTTGCGGAGGTGCTTAGAATAGGCGCCCCCGACTATCTCCCGTCCGAAAGCGATGTCTTACGAGCTCGATTAAAGACGACAGGCATCACGGAAACACGGTTTACCATCGGCCAACTGCAGTACGTTTCGAGCTACATGGTGTTTCTTCTTATCTCAGAGTTTCTCAAGCATACATATCTTCGACGTTGGTGGTCAGCGTTCGGAACGCAAGAAGTGGATCCACTGTTTCGAAAGCGTTACCAGTATTATCTTCTGCACAGCATTGAGCGAGTACGACCAGGTACTGCTGGAGGATAACAGTCAGGTAACATTCACACCTTTTTGTGTGGATGGTCACTGATCCACCGTCGGGCCACGAGTGATTGTAGTACATCCCAAATGAAGCATAAATGAGTTCACAAAAAAGATAGATGAAGTCTCGCTGAACGTCGAATGCTCCCATCCTACTGCCAAGGGTTCTGAAACTCTGGCAGGTCAATATAAGAATTGAATGCACCAGCACCAGCCTTTGAGTTCGCGATGTCATCCTGTTGTGCGTCCGAGCCGAGCTCATGTTCGATGATGTCACCTGCGGAAGTTGTCAAGTCCAGTGATTCCCTACTATTGCTCAACTGTTGAGACGAGCGGGATGAATGCGAGGAAACTCGCAAGCTTGGCGTGACGCAATACTGAAACTGAGCGGGCGGCAGTGGCGACAGTCCAGAATAGGCAGGGGACTGGTGATCGTCTTCTGGACAAGCGCTGAATTCAGCCGAAGCACCGTTACGTCGTCGATGTTCGTGTATCATCCGGATTTCTTCCGGTGACAAGACGCTCCGCAAAGCGAGGTCATCTTCTTGCGGTGGACACGGGGGGCACGGCACGGCTGCAGTTGACGATGAAGGTGCACAGGAGGCAGGCGCAGTGGACGACGCGTGCATTGAAGAGGTAGCCTCTGGCTGTGGAGGTGGCACCGTCAAACTCGGTGCTTGACTGGAGGCTTCTGATCCATGAACTGGCGTCGTTGAGGTATCTATCGTGGGTGGAGTGATCGTAACGATCGGGGGAGGCTGGTCGGAGGTTGGGCCACCCGGCAGAGGGGTGGTGGTAGGAGCAGCGGAAGGTTTCTTCATACGTAACTTCACCAACAATTGACCAAGTCCTTCGAGGAAATGCGACTTTGCGTGTCTGAAGTGAGCGCTTGAATGGACCTCGTTCTCGACTGGATGGATATTTGGATCGCGTTGGCCATAACAGATGTATGAGCAGAAGTGATAGAAACACCCGCGCTCGATCTCATGGGGTAGTTGTCCTACTTCGAATGCGACAATCTGTGGGGGGGGCTGCATTAATATTCGGTGACATCAATGGTGGATCAACCAGCCTACAGGCGTCGTCCGGTCCTCTGCAATCCAGGCTCGCTCTTTCCTTCGCCTTTGTCTGTGATGTTTGTGGCAGTTCTGTATGGGACGATCCTTGAGTATTTATAATGGCGCAAACTGCGTACCAATGGTGGTACTCACACCTACGAAGGAACCGTCTACATCACGCCGCTAGATACGTGGTCTCTCAGATCCTGTGATAGAAATGGACAGGAGAGACGACTAAATACCTCAGTGGAATGTCCGTCTGTAGCACCTGATCCTGTCTTTGAATAGTAGATATCCCGCGACGTGGTATCAAGGCTTCGCGCATTCGATCGACCCGACCCCGAACTTTGTTGTGTTCTGTGAGGCGCAGAGGGGCCAGGTTGAGCGATGGGAGCGAGAGTGGAAACACGGTCGGTGACAGGGTTTTGAAGAGAGTCTTTCTGTGTACCGCTATCGTTTGGGGTGAGCTCATGGGCAGTGGCATCCAGCTACGGCTTTCAACTGGCGTTAGCACGACAGCTCGTGACGGCTCGAAGACGGTCCCCTACATGTACAAAACATTCTGCTTTTTCTCCGTGAACAGCTTTTTTACTATCTGGCCGAGATCCCGTCTGCCCAGAGGTAGGTCACGACGTTCACGAGTAACAAGAACGATGGAGCGATAAACAAACCTTGTCTGCTCCATCTTTCGTGTTGCGCGTGAATATGCTACCGATCTTGGGCACGCTCTTCTGCGGAGGTTCGTATTGTTGTGGAAGTGGAGCCTGTACAAGTGGCATGAGCATATATGTGAAAATGGAGAGAATGTCACGAACCGGAGGCGAATCGCCAACGAAGAAGTTGCTGTAGAGTGGGTCGCATGTATTGTCAGCGAGAGGGACTACGGCGGGGCACTGAAGGAGGGCTGAGACTGAGTTGAAAGTTAACGTGACGGAAAACTGACATCGAGGAAGTCCCGTAGGGATGATGACTCGCTGGGACGCCTCTTCAGTGTAGTCTCTCCCTTTGGGCGCCTTCTCTTCCACGTTCTCGTGCCAGCAGAAGGTACCCCGGGAGACTTTCGTACGGATTCCCTTGCAGACTTCTTGGCAGTCGCAGTAGTATTCTTTAGTTGGCGTGTCAAGAGGCAGTAGGTGAGATATCGAAGTACTATGGGAGGCCCCGGGATGACTTGGATGTTTCACTGGGAGGTACACAGAGCGGTCTGCTTCATGTGCTTCACTAGCTTTGCTGCCAGAAAACAAAGCTTAAAAACGAAGCAAATTGTGTCGAATCTTGGTTATGAATTGCTTCGTCAACAGCCAAAATACCCGAAAACGACTGTTTTCAACTACTGTATCTGACACTTTTTACGCGCCTCTACCGATCTCTACCAGCCCCTTGCAGCCTCTTGCGACTTTCGACTGGGCTTGAGCGAAGTGCTCGTTACCCAGCATGTCTGAAACATTCACGCTTAACTGTCTGGTGCTTGGTCAAGATGTTCATACCGTTTTTCCTATCGAAATTTCAAACACCAAGTCCATCGGCACCCTCAAGAAGTTAATCAAGCAAGAGAAATCTGTCGACTTCGTCGATGTGGACGCTGATGTTCTCGTTCTTTACAAGGTTTCCCTCCCCATCGACGAACGTCTCGAACACGAACTCCAGAAACTTCCGTTGGGCCAGCCCCTGATCGGAGCACGTCCCTTATCTAAAGTTTTCTCCACTCTCGACGAGGAAGAGAATGTCCACATCGTCGTTAGACCTCCTCGTGAGTCGTCTACAATACCCAATTTTTTCTACGTTCTCACTGTCTTTTCCAATGCAGTTCTCCTGACCCTCAATTGCTTGATCTCCGGGGAAGACGGTAGTCACCTTTTCCCCGTCAAGATCCCAACAACCGACGATGTCCGCGCCCTCAGAGTAGCTATCAAGGCCGCCAGGCCGACCGCATTCCGCAATATAGACGCAGACGCTCTGCTTCTCTGGAAGGTCTCCATCCCCTGCAACGACGACGACGCGCTGCGACGAATGTCTCACCCTCCGCCCCTTGACACGTCTTTGCACTCCGTGAAGAGATTGTCCGGGATCTTCCCCGATCCTCCTCGTCCGGATGTCCTCCATGTTATTGTTGGACGACAAGGCATGTCTTCGCCGCAAGCCGTCAATGCTCCTACCACTGGTGAGCATCCGTTATTCTGCATCCGATTGTCATGACTTACAGTAGGTCCTTTGCACAGATACGTCTGTTGTTCAGTCTCCTGCCTTCGATCGACTCATCACGCTTAACTGTTTGGTCTATGGTCAAAACGTCCACACTATTTTTCCAGTCAAGATTTCAAACACCGAGTCCATCGGCGCCCTCAAAGACGCGATCAAGGAAAAGAAATCTGTTGACGTGGACGCCGATCTTCTCGTTCTTTACAAAGTTTCGTTCCCCATTGACGAACTTCTTGAGCACAATGTCCAGCATTCGGACGGCGCGCAACCTCTCATCGGAGCATGGAAATTGTCCCGCGTTTTCTCCAATCATGAGGACGACGAGCAACTGCACGTACTCATCGATGTGCCTCATGGTCAGTCTGGACCATCTCATATGCTTTGACAGGTTTCGCCTGATGCTTTCCGTTGCACTTAGTCCCACCACGTCAGCCTCCGTCAGAACGTCATCTGGATCCACAACGTCAAGTCCAGGCTGAGCGGGACATGTTCCTCCGCAAGAAAGAGAGCAAAGCACCTTCGGATTGCGGCAAGTACGCGTCGTTTTCCAAGGAACAAGATAAATCCGAGGTAGCTATTCATTGCAATCGACCTCCTCCTGCCACCGAGGCCGTTCCTCCGACGCTCCTTCATCCTGTGTTTGGCCAATTCCTTGACGACTGCGAGAACCACGAGATCCAATGGCAAGATAGCAGGTTTGCTATGGAACTGTCTGCCGCTATGTCAGCGTTTTACGTGGATGAAGCAGCGCGAGCACAAGCAGTCCGCGATGTGTTTGCCAGATGCGGAGGGCTACATTTCACCAGAACCAAGATCGAGGGTACCAATTACATGACCGATGGTGATATATCCCTCAACGGCCATCGGTTTGCTATCGCCGAGTTCAAGAACGAAGTTGGATGCAGCGGGGCCGAGCCCTATGCCCAGGCGAGTTTGTACTACCTTGAGTCGACGAGAAGACATGCAGCCACGATGGCGCACTCGGTCTTGCCGTGCTTCATCGTTCTTCTGTTCGGTCGGTACTTTGATTTTCTTGAGCACGTCGAGTTAAACCAGCAATCTTTCCGACAATAGGGCCATACCTCGCCTTTGCAGGAGCATCGTGGAATCTGCGCCCAATCGTCCAGGTGCTCTCTACTACCCTTCCGATGCACTATCACTGGTCCGACACGAAGACGCGGGCCACTGTGGCCCGTCACCTCGGATCGTTGAAGAAAGCGATCCGTACTCTCGAAAGCCACTATCGAAGTCTCTCCGTTCAAGCTCGTCCCGACTCACTGCCTTGTAGCCAGATATTCCCACATCCCACGTCTTTCACTTCTCTTCTGGATGGCACTCGGCAAGTCTTTAAATACTCGTGCCAGCTTTTCCCGGATAAACTTGTCTTTTTCGGATCGTTGGTGGGCAAGGACGATAAAATCTGCATTAAATTCGTCCGTCGGTACTCGTCAAAGGTCCATTTGCGGTGTGCATCGATGGAATGTGCACCGTCGCTCCGGGGATTCGAATCTATTCCTGGCGGCTGGTTCATGGTGGTCATGGATGCGCTACCCCCGGACTACGTTTGTCTTGACGAATTTCAGGCATCGCCTGGCTGCCTTCACCGCATCAAGGAGAAGCTCGTCCAGCTACACCAAGAAAACTATGTCCACGGCGACATCCGGTCGACAAATATCATGGTATTGAAGGACGAGACGAGGTTTATGATCGTGGATTTTGATTGGGCAGGAGAGATCGGTGAGACACGCTACCCGATGAACGTCAACAGAACTCAGATCCAGCGACCGGAGGGTGCAGTCGACGGAGCGTTGATTCAGGCCGGCCACGATACGGCCATGTTGGATATCATTGCCGGCTGGATGAAGGCAGAACTTGTGGATTGCTGAATTCTGGTAGACTTTTGTATCTTTTGGAGTGGCTATTCATGTTGCCGTATTCATGTTGACCAGGGACTCGAACAATTTTCTTCACCTATATTGGGGGCTTGTTCCCAACCCAGTAGTCCCTTTAGCCTTTGTTTGTCGGCTGCCCTTCACATGTCCCGTCGCTGTTCGTCAACGTTGGGCATGTCTCGCCTCCTCGACGATCAAAACAAGCTCGCCACCCTCTTCCTCTCTATCGCGCTATACATATATGGGGTGCCGGACGCTTCAAACCTTGCCATTTCTTCGGCGAGGAAATAATTTGCCAACGAAGTGAACACCGTCTGCAGTGCAAACCATACCCCCCTTTTTTTGTTTTTGGTGAGCGAGAGAGCAAAACCGAGCGAGCTTGCGAGTGTTGGTTTTGCGACAGTTTGTGGAAAGAAGAAAATGTGTTGATGTGAAAACAGGCGACAGGTCTTGGGGGTTCCAAGAGCCTCCTGTTTCGACTTTAGTCTCTTCAGGCCTGTATTTTTAGTATGAACTCTCTCATCCATGGGAAGTCAGGGGTGACAACCATTAGGGTTAGGGGGGGACGAACGAACGAGGCGTGACAGTGCCGAGTGAGTGAGGACGAAGAGGATGATAGGACTGGCCTATGTATTATAATGTTAGCTAAGGCCATCTCAAACTCTCATCGATTTCCCGATGAATGCGACACGAACCGCGTGACGTGACTAGGTGACTAGCCAATTTTTATTATTTTGGTAGATGTCATTATTTACAAAAATCGCAATAAGCCAAAAGAACAATAGAAAAATCTAAAAACATGAACAAAAGACGATAGAACAAAGCAATGTCAGGGTGAAACCGGCCGACGTCAAACTCATTCGGTCGTACATGTAACATGGGAACAGATTTTCAACACCATTCTGTCACATATTCAGCATGACAGCCAGAAACCAAGAGGAATGACTCACTGTGCTGAGGCATCTTGCATTGCTACACATTCAATGCCGTGACAACAACGAGTATTGACTTCATCAGTAAACCACTTTGTGCTGTAGAGTGCTGTGGAGCATTCTACAGTACATAAAGTCCTACAGCTAGGTCCGAGTTGGACAGCTAGCTACTCCGAACTTTAAGTTTGCTATGTAGCACTGGACAGCTGCTCCCAGCAGCCCACAGCTCGGCACTTGCTACACATCACTCGACAGGCTCATTTTTCTGATTACTACTAATTTACTAGTACCACGTTTCAGATGATGTTGGAGTTCAAAAAAAATTATATTCGTGCATGTAGTTACAACAAAGGCTCGACAGGGACCATTTTTGAGGCGACCGTGACCGTTTTTAAGGCGATGGGGCTGTTTTTGAGGTAATGGGGCCATTATTGAGGTGGTGGGGTGGTGTTTGAGGCGATGGGGCAGTTTTTGAGGCGACGAGGCCGCTACTGAGGTGGTGGGGTGGTTTTTGAGGCGACGGGGCTGTTTGTGAGGTGACGGGGCAGTTTTTGAGGCGACGAGGCCGCTATTGGGGCGATGGATTCGATTTCGAGTCGATGGGGCCGTTACTGAGGTGGTGGGGCGGTTTTTGAGGCGACGGGGCTGTTACTGAGGTGGTGGGATGGTTTTTGAGGTGACGGGGCTGTTTGTGAGGTGACAGGGGTGTTTTTGAGGCGATGAGGCTGCTACTAAGGCGATGGATTCAATGTCGAGTCGATGGGGCCGTTACTGAGGTGGTGGGGTGGTTTTTGAGGCGACGGGGCTGTTACTGAGGCGGTGGGATGGTTTTGAGGTGATGGGGCTGTTTGTGAGGTGACAGGGCTCTTTTTGAGGTGACGAGGCCGCTACTGATGTGGTAGGGTCGCTTTTGAGGCGATGGATTCGATTTTGAGTCGAGGGGCCGTTACTGAGGTGGTGGGGTGCTTTTTGAGGTGACGGGTCTCTTTCTGATGTGGGGGCTGGTTTGTGAGTGCGACGGGACCCGTTTCTGAGGCAGCGGGGTGGTTTCTCAGGTGACCGATCCATTTTTGAGGCAACAGGGCCGTTTCTGAGGTGGACAGGTCGTTTTTGAGGTGGCGGATCCGTTTTTGAGGCGATGGTGTCGTTTCGGAGGTGGTGGGATGGTCTTTGAGGCAACGGAGCCGTTTCCGAGGTGATGTGGTTGTTTTGGCGACACGCCGGGTCCGTTTGTGATGCGGTGGGTCCACTTTTGAGACGCAGGGTCGCTCTTGAGGCGACGAGTCCATTTTCGAGGTGGTGGTTCCAATTTGAGGTGATGGGTCCAATGTTGAGGCGGTGGGACTGTCCCTGACACGTCGGGTCCACTTTTGAGGTGAGGGATCCATTCGTGAGGCGACAGGGCTGGTCCCGAGACGACGCGCCCATTTTTGAGGCGATAAGTCCCTTTGTGAGGTGCTGGGTCCGTTTTCGAGGCGTAAGTGTAGGTGAGGGGCATGAGTGAGGCGTTTCGGGCCAGGGAGCCATTTCGGGGGTGGGCATGCTGTTTCGGGAACGATTGAAGCGCGGTGCTGTTGTGGCACGTTGCTGCATTGCAGGCGTGTACGACGAGCGTGGTTGAATGGCAGCAGTGAGTTGAACATTGAAACTGACTACGCTGACAAAGATAGAAAGTCACATGACCTCAGTCGAACACAAATTTCGTCAAGTGAATCCAAGTCAACTACTGAGTAATACTATTAGGCTAATAAGTACTAGTAACTAATAAGTATGGCGAAGTATTGTAGATACTGTGGATGGTTGTGATACTGTATGACTGTGAGTAAAATTGACTGTGGTTCTGGGGCATCTGTGGGCACTGTCAACACCTGTCACTAAAGTGTGGTAATAAGAACTGCTGTGGGGGATTTTTCAGTTTACTGATGTTGAACATAAGTTAACACGAAGGTCATTGGAACGGTGATCGAGGTCCCCTGGAGCTTGTCTCCCAAACTTAGTGTAGATGTCGCTGAGTCCCAGCCCTCACGTGAGCACGGTTGTCTGGCTTTCCATACTGCTACCATATTTGGGAGTGAGCTGTGCTATTATATAAATTAACTGGTGAAGTTGGGCCGACTTCTACTTACTATCACTTACCAGGTAGTTGGTCGCCCTAATACTTGGTCAGATTGCAGAAACTCATTGTGGTTCTCTTACAAAACTTTATCTGTATGACCACAATACATCTACTTCATACTTTAAGCTACTACGAAGTTAAACCACATTGATCTATGCATTTTTCATCGAGTTAGCAAAAACGATGTGACAAGATGCAAAGTCACAGAAAGTGATGGTGGTGCTGAGTCGGAGTGTGAATCTGTAGGAGCTGCCGCTGCAGAGCCGGTCACTGGCAGCCCTGAGCTCTTGAGCCCGGGTGATGGCCAGAGATGGGGTGGTGGATCAAGCATGTAACTCTACCTAAGTCTACATAGCCAAGTTTACACCAGTGGCATGTTTCCTTCCCCAGGTTCCAATCACCGGCCCCCAAATTCCCCATTCCATCCATCCGTTGCCAGTGGCCACCCATTCCGAACTCAAGCTGATCGTCCAGTCATCCTTACCATGGTTCAGCAATGGATCCTGCTCCAGCTTCCCAGTCACTCCCCTTCACCTTCCGGCATCAAGATCCCAATTATTTCACACATCCGAGCCCAAGTTTTCCACATCATACCTCGAGCTTCCATAGTACATAGTATCCCTTCCCTATGATCGATACTGCACATTACTGTCTTTTTCAGGCAACTTGGCCACGTGGGAAAATTACTCAAAAAAACACGTTCACCTTCTCTCTTCCATAGCGCCTCAACATGCCCTCAGAATTCGACAAGAACTATACCACTCGACTCCTACAAGCCCCAGGCATCCATCCCGAGTTGTCTGGTTGAAAAATTCACAGTTTTACTTTTTTCGGAATTTTGGAGGCTCCAGGATTTCGTGCTCGAGTAAGTTATCTGTCCCATCCAGGATACTGACACATTCTGCTCTCCATCTGGTTGATCCCCCGCAACTGGAAATGCCCTGGGCAACGATTGACTAGGAAAACGTGCCTTGAGTTGTTGTAACAGAATAAGGGCAGCGAAATTACTGCTTGGTTCTGGACAAGGCATATGCATGCTATGAAGTGGAGTAGATCTGCAGGATGGAGCACGGCAGCAACGAGAAGCACCTTGATTACAAGGCTGGTGGTGGTGGATCTTTTCTGACTTGAATCAGCGAGATCCGAGGGCGACTTGTGTCTTGTATTCGAGCAAGTAGTAAATTCCAAGGCCTCCCAATATTCCAAAAAAAAAAAAAACAATTTTTGACATCGGACGGTTCGGTATGGATTCTATGGGCTCACGCGAGTCGAATGATATCTGTTTCATCGAATTCCGATGTCATACTGAGGAGCTTGTTGATAGAATAGGGTTGGCATTGGCGGAGACTGGGGCTCAGGCTAACGATAGACCTGGACAAGGTGATAATCGATGGGAGAGCGTCCCATTGATCCCTTGTCCACTATATATATTGGATAGGTACACAAGCGTAAATGATAGCATACATGTACAATTACGTTAGTCCTCGTGACGACATACCAGGCATGCCCGTAGATATCCGACAGAGCTATGGTCAGACTGAGGTGAGGCCTACTTTTTTGCAATTTTCCCACGTGGCCAAGTTGCCTGAAATAGACAGTAATTACATTTAGCCTTCCAACTAATCTTTTATGTTAATACAGACGTGTAACGACGTCGACAATATTTACAGTATATTGCAACTTCACTGCTCATTGGACGACTTTGGTGGTGCCGAGTGGAATGTCAATATGGCTGGCTGTGACGGGCGTTATTTTCTGTTACATTTCGTGACTGACCAAGTATTAGGGCGACCAACTACCTGGTAAGCAATAGTAGTACCATGACGATCATAGTGGTTTCTCTCGTTAGTACACAACCACAACACTCAATGCCCATTCCTCGAGATTGACATCCTGAATATTACTTCAAAGACGGGACAGTTTTTTTTTTGGTATTTTTTCTCCCTCAGATGTTTCTCTTAGCTATTCAGCTCACAGTGACCATACCATAGGTCCTAGAACCGACTTGCCACGTGCTCTATAGGCTTTATCCTGGCCATCTTGCATTACGGTCTTCAGTCCTCGAGTCACTCCTTTCAATTCCTCATGAAGAACACCAGAAAGGTGCTGAGGGCACATGCGACGAGAATCCAATCATTCTTCATGGAGTCATTCAACATGAGTTTGACCACCTTCTAACTTTTTTGTTTGGTGCGTGCGTGCGGCTACCCTTTCTAATTGTTTATACCTATGCATCATGATCATTCTTTTTTACTTATTATTCTAGTTATGCTGGTGAACAGCATCAAGAAGAATTCCTAGTCTCTGTCCTCAAGCTGTCGGCGTTCTTTGACATCTCCCATGGCTTCCAGTATGCTGTTACAGAACTCAGCCATTTATCGCCGTTCAATCCTTCTCTTAAGCTTCAGCTCGGACGACAATGCCGTGTGGATCATTGGATTGAGCCTGCATTTCGGGAACTTATGTCGCGCCCGCTGTCATCCATTTCTTCCCTTGAAGCTCGCTGCATAGGACTTGAGTACTTTCACATTCTTGCCCATATGAAGTCGCTAATCGAAAACCATTACTGAGCAATTGCATGCTCAGAGCCGAAGCCCGCACAACCAATCACCTGCAAAATGCCCTCCCGATGTGCAGAGGCCTGGGCAGATGGATGGTGGAATGGAGTGGCATGGCGCCTTCTTCATCCTGAAACTCTGTACCATGGCGAGGATATATTAACATTGCTCGATGATATTGTGATTCCAGGTTTCTGTGCTGATTGCAAAGAGGCAACAGTGGTGAGACTGAGGCAATCCAATACCCTCCGGTATGAGGACGCAGTGATTGATGCTGCTATATTGGAGGTCATGGATTTACAGGTGGGCACTCAAGCGCTCACATTTGGGCTTTGTTTACTGTAATGGACTAGTACCTGAGGTCATGTAATTGAATGTGGAGTCTATGCTTGAACAAGGATATCCTGCCTTTTGTTTGCTAGTTTTTCAAACTCAAACAACGAGATTGGTGGACAGAGCTACGTGATGCAGCACAGTTTTAGTCAGCATTATCGCCTTTCTCCCTTTCCATAGATACAGGATGATATTCATAGTTGGAACCTCAGATCTTCTCTATCCTGAATTCAGACTTTAACCAAGTCTTTCTTAGAGTAGTGTTCTGGGGATTCAGAATTGGCCGAAATCCACTGCGTTAATCCAACATGTTGGCATTAGAATCCCTCGGAGTCAGCTCTGACCGTGGGACACTGATTAGATAATACTGTATAGTGTGACTGAACCTACATACAGTACCAGGCTACCCTGTCAGAATTATCAATAATACTGTGGCTACTGTAGATAGGTGGTTTTCCATAATTCAAGATGCTGCTCACTATGAGGAGATTATGCATAATTATGCATAATCTCAGAGAATGCTAGGACACCTGCTTCTTGATGCTTCTTGCTGCTTCTTGATGATTCTTGCTGCTTCTTGCTGCTTCTTGTGCTTCTCTTCCCCTTGCCATTACCCAATTTGCATATCAATTTCCATTTTTTTTGTGTTTTGAGGCACTGATCTATGTTGTGAGATCACCTATGATTAGATAGTCTATTATTATATAATTGCTCTGCTTTTTGACTACCAAAAGGGGATATCACAGCCACAACATAATAATAGACACTTCCTTTTGTCAAAACACCCAAAACATATCCAAATCAGGCCGGAGTTTTCATTATCTAATCTTCCCACACATGTTTCAAGCTCTAGCAGCTCCTTTCTCCACCACATTTGATTGGTTCTTCTTCTAAGTTTGTAGATTAGGCTATGTACATGTCACAGATCATAAGCTACCACTTTTTCATATGTTTTTTATTGTGTGATGAGTAGCAATGGGTTGATTGAGCTGGATGGTTGAAAATTGTTCAAACTCAGCTGGTGGCTGAGAGGTGGCTGTGGCTGCTGTGGCTGGTAGGTACTGCCACCGCTTTTTGGGTGCTTATGTAAGCAAAAAAGCGCCGCTACTCCCACCACATTACCACTTTTGGTTAATATAACATATCAGCCCCTGGCCCCCTTCCTCAGCCTTTTCTGCTTTACCACCCTTGCTCCCTTGCTTCTGGTGGCAACATATGTAGTAGTTTAGTACCCTAGTATATAATAGAACATAATTGACTGCTTATATAATTTTATTTGAACCAAATGAGCTTTCTGGGACATGATTTAGGTGTAAAACATAACAAAAAGGGTCTAGAATTTTGGTATTTTAATAGGAGAGTGTCTGGGAGGGTTCCAAACATCACTTAGAAGTTATGTGAATGTTTTCTAGAAGAAGCTTAAGCCCCTAAAGTGTCCAGTGTAGGTAAAAAGATCATAGCCTCCTAAAAACATAAAATTAAACATATGGACATATTCTTCAGGCAAGATACATGTGCTATGGTATTCCCAGGTGTATATTTACTATGTAAGCAATATATCAAAAGCCTGTGGCAACAGGATGGCTCTCTGTAGCTCTACCTCTATGTCTCCTCCTACCCCCCTACCTTCTGAAACTTAAGTTTCCTGCCTATATCTCTTCAGGGCAGTATGATCCTAGTGTAGGTATGATATGACATGACTCATTCACAATGTCAGATGCATTGACAACTTTGGTCAATTAGCATGTATACAGAAGGGTATATTTTACTCCATTTCATGTATTTCCACCTATATAGTCTCTTCCAGACACGTGTAGCCCTTCTAAGATATGTTCATATACACTCCTGTATGACTTTTACATCCAGGATCAGCTCCATATATCCTGTAGTACTCAGCTGATCACCCAATCTCTGTTGAGTTACTGATAAGGTCCCTACATGGCCACATCTTTATATTATTTAGATCAGAAAGTTGGAGCACCTCTCTGACATCCATATAGTCATGGGCCAATAGCCTCAGAAGCATCCATAAATAATTGAGTGAGTTCTGAGCAGTATAGATAAGAAATAGAGCGTGGGAAAATCCTGATAGGTGAAGCGGAGATATGGGACAATGTATGAACACCAATAGCTAGTTCATCTATGTAGGAGATTTACTCATTTTTGCTACACCACACTTCCACATCCTTTCCACCCTTGCATAAGTATCTAGTATAGTTCTAATATAGATCATAGATTAGTACTACATAATTTTGAATCAAATATTCCACCCAAAAATGTCCTAATGTTATGTTTTAAGATATGTTTCATATGTTTGCTTCACCTATTAAAATATTCCCACACTCCATTTCTTATCTATATTGCTCAAAGCTCACTCAATTATTTATGGATGCTTCTGAGGCTATTGGCCCATGACTATATGGATGTCAGAGAGGTGCTCCAACTTTCTGATCTAAATAATATAAAGATGTGGCCATGTAGGGACCTTATCAGTAACTCAACAGAGATTGGGTGATCAGCTGAGTACTACAGGATATATGGAGCTGATCCTGGATGTAAAAGTCACACAGGAGTGTATATGAACATATCTTAGAAGGGCTACACGTGTCTGGAAGAGACTATATAGGTGGAAATACATGAAATGGAGTAAAATATACCCTTCTGTATACATGCTAATTGACCAAAGTTGTCAATGCATCTGACATTGTGAATGAGTCATGTCATATCATACCTACACTAGGATCATACTGCCCTGAAGAGATATAGGCAGGAAACTTAAGTTTCAGAAGGTAGGGGGGTAGGAGGAGACATAGAGGTAGAGCTACAGAGAGCCATCCTGTTGCCACAGGCTTTTGATATATTGCTTACATAGTAAATATACACCTGGGAATACCATAGCACATGTATCTTGCCTGAAGAATATGTCCATATGTTTAATTTTATGTTTTTAGGAGGCTATGATCTTTTTACCTACACTGGACACTTTAGGGGCTTAAGCTTCTTCTAGAAAACATTCACATAACTTCTAAGTGATGTTTGGAACCCTCCCAGACACTCTCCTATTAAAATACCAAAATTCTAGACCCTTTTTGTTATGTTTTACACCTAAATCATGTCCCAGAAAGCTCATTTGGTTCAAATAAAATTATATAAGCAGTCAATTATGTTCTATTATATACTAGGGTACTAAACTACTACATATGTTGCCACCAGAAGCAAGGGAGCAAGGGTGGTAAAGCAGAAAAGGCTGAGGAAGGGGGCCAGGGGCTGATATGTTATATTAACCAAAAGTGGTAATGTGGTGGGAGTAGCGGCGCTTTTTTGCTTACATAAGCACCCAAAAAAGCGGTGGCAGTACCTACCAGCCACAGCAGCCACAGCCACCTCTCAGCCACCAACTGAGTTTGAACAATTTTCAACCATCCAGCTCAATCAACCCATTGCTACTCACCACACAATAAAAAACATATGAAAAAGTGGTAGCTTATGATCTGTGACATGTACATAGCCTAATCTACAAACTTAGAAGAAGAACCAATCAAATGTGGTGGAGAAAGGAGCTGCTAGAGCTTGAAACATGTGTGGGAAGATTAGATAATGAAAACTCCGGCCTGATTTGGATATGTTTTGGGTGTTTTGACAAAAGGAAGTGTCTATTATTATGTTGTGGCTGTGATATCCCCTTTTGGTAGTCAAAAAGCAGAGCAATTATATAATAATAGACTATCTAATCATAGGTGATCTCACAACATAGATCAGTGCCTCAAAACATAAAAAATGGAAATTAATATACCAATGGGAAGGAGAAGCAGTGCTGGAGGCTACTCACAATTATTGATAAAGGGAAGCAAGGAGGACCCTCACCAATTATGCAAAACTTCCTATCTACAGTAGCCACAGATTATGCATAACTCTGCCAGGGTGTGGTGACAGTACTGTACACGCTTGTACTTTTCCTTTACCCTCTTGGCTGGATAACAGCCTCCATGTTAATTCCTTACGAGCGACTTAGTATGAGTGACTGGGAGTCCTCAAGGCTCTTCTCTTACCTCTGAACTGGCTACAACCTCTGGAGTACGACTTTCTGGCGGATCTATTTCCTACACAACATATATTGAGATTGAGCAGTGTCTACATCCACACACTACTTACACATTATAGTCAACACCAAGAGGGTTAGAACAATGTATATGAACAGACAGAACGCAAATGCGCCACTGGCCCATGTGCGGCCATCACCAATGAAGTGGATATATCAATCAAACAAGAGCCAATATATAACATATTACGCTGAATCAACATATGTATGATATCTCGTTGTTTAATGCGATATCTGTTGAACAGTCGGCTGCTGGGGACGCAACTTGCTGATCAGGTGGGACAAAATGGCGGTGGTGCCGGTGATTCGTGATAGTGGACAGCGAGTACACAGCGTATGGTAGGGCTCATGTAGGTGGAATAGGGTTTGTATATACTGTGAGTACAGTAGTAGTCGCATGAGGACCCAAACTATTATCTAATCAACAATATCTTTGTTGCTGTGTATCTGCGTGTCCATGATGATGGTCATACTAGTATGGATTCATTTCATTTATGCGGAATACACGCAAATGCGACACATGCGCATGTGCGTGTATTATGCATACATGTACTACCCATCATCTGTCTGGTCCAAACAGACGCCACACCACCTTCCACCACCATCAACTACAACACATATCTCCCCATCTATTTGTCTACCCTGACAATCGGGGCGTCTGACTTGTACCTATCAGCCATTCAGGGCTTCTACCTATCTCGTTGAGAAGCCAGTCAGCATGCGATGCACGACACTATCAAATGGATGCAATTCACGTTCTCCCTCAGTCTTGACCACCTCTCTTCCATTGCAGTGAATATCACCATCTCGAAGCCGGACCTCAAACCTTCTGCTGCATTCAAGAAAGCTATCAGCTGACGTGGGCGTCTGACGATGAGGCTAACGGTTGCACCAGCAACACTCACATCGAGATGGAGACTTCCACTGGATACCGGAAGCGCAAGAACTTTGGCTCATCTAACGAACAACCATTTCTCAGGTTCCCATCCTCCACCTCCAGCAACTTCGGCCCATCTGCTCTGTTATACCCCAGCCCTCCCTCTCCAACACCATGAACTATGAGGAGGACATCACAAACACCTCTTCCTGCGGTTTCAGCATCATTCGCCCTACCATAGAACTTCCTCTGGATGAGCTGCTCAGCAACACTGGCATCGATGCTACAGAGGACAACCACAGAGCAACTACAAGGTTCTGGTCGATTCAGATGTCGTCATGCAAGAAACCTTCCAATCCGGTATGCTTCATATGGACTCCCAAACTCCTCGCAACCGTGACGACTATGACGCCGATTTAGCTACCCCTCCTCTATCTCAATCTGTCAAGGATGCCTCCCTCAGACCGTTGCCTTGGCCAAGGTCGGCCCGAGTGCCGGCACTCAGGGCAATACTCCTAATGGTCATCTGAACCTCACGGTCAAGACTCACAATGCCCCCACTACACATTCCTCTGGCCCTGCTGCCACTGCAACCAGTGTCAACCCTGCCGTTCTTCATGGGACCAGCAACAACTCTGCTCCCAGCGAAGTGAAGGTGGAGTGTTCCAATTGCAGCGCGACCCATACCCCGCTTCTGCGCCATGGTCTCAATGACGAATTAAACTGCAATGCATGTGGTCTCTACTGCAAGCTGGTATGTAATCCCCTCAACGCATGTTAACTACTGACTCATCCCCCACAGCATAAGCGTCCTCACCCTAAGAGCATGCGAACCAATCACAGCGAAACTCGCACTCAAGCTGCACCTTGCCAGGAGATGGTCGACGTCATGGGTAGGTCGACATGCTTATTCACCCGTATCATGCAACTCATTTAGACAGGTCGGGAGTCGGGCCAGCACCCTTGTCGATAAGTACAAGGAGGAATGCACAGACGTCCCTCCTCTCGCGCTGTGCGAGCACTTGGGAAACTGCTCGAGGCAACTCACCTGGAGAACTTTTGCTATTGCGGATTCTATTCAGGCCGCAACCTTCCCAGAGCCCGTCCTTGTCCCCACGTGCCCCAGTCTGCTTGTGTTTTGTTTCTCTGGTCAAGGCCCACAGCACTGGCAGCAAGGTCGGGATTTGTACTATACCTACTCATGTGCCATCGTCCGTTCTGTCAGAACGGACGCCAGTCCGTTCCCTTCCTCCTCCTCCCTCCACAACCACCCCTATCCCTCGGCTCCCTATCCAGACCCTCCCAGACGGTCCCGACTCTCTGGCCAGGGTCTGCGAGAAAAGTCCCGAGCAATTTAGCTGAGAATTGTGTGAGCAATGACGACACGCCATCCTCGACTTTTCCCCCCATCTCGCGCGACAGAGCAGGCGACCGCAAAAATCAAGGGCGGCCTCGGACGCATTGCAGACCACCTAGGCTCTGTGAAACGGAGCCTACGTGGAGTCTGCAACAAAAATCTCATCGATCGGGTCGCTTGTCGTTGCGCTACAGGCCGTTCTTTGCCGTGGTTGGTGGCTCTGGGTGCACTCGCGACCATTCCTCCTGGTACGTTGGCGGCACCATTGCGATCACCTTCAATTATGCTCACCTTGCTGTTGTGGAGAACGACGACGACGTCCTCGTGCACCATCCCTGCCCAGTACCACCTACCTCCACTGCTTCGCCACGTCGGTCACACCATCACAACCACTCTCCATTTCCATATAGCTCGTTATATTGACCCTGCTACAGGGTCTGCAGCCCTCGGTTTGCTGGAAACGGCCTTGTCATCATGGAGAACGACAGCTACGTCCTCGCGCACCCTCCCGGTCCAGCATCTCTCACCTCCACCGCTTCTTCTCGCCCCTAATGCCTCAAAATCGGTCTTTTCCAGTAACGTATTCACTCGCTGTTAGTGGGTTAGGGTTGGTTAGGGTTGGTTAAGGTTGGTCAGGGTTGGTTAGGATCAGTTAGGGTTGGTCAGGATCATTATCTGTCTCTGTCTCGGGTCCACAGTAGGGGTGTGCCGAAGCTACTTGGAAATGACCTAGAGCTCGTCTCACGAGTCCTACGTTGGTTCTGCAAGAAAAATTGTGTCGATTGCAACACTGGTCGTCTCACTACGGGGTCAGTTTGGTGCTCTATGGTCACTCTCAGGGTGATCATCCCTTTGCCTCGTCGTACGTCCACCACATCGTCCTGGCTCTATCCAAATCTATTCTAAACTTGTTCTATGGACCATTTTGTAGCTTGGGTCATGGTGCGCAATCAACTGCAGTGTCCTGCTGTGCTCTTCATGTTGATGTCCATCCTCACGAATGAGTAGAGGGCGCCGGGTTCTCCCTGCACCATACACTTCACCTCAACCACTCCACTTCATCCCTGCATCCCTGCAACTGCCTCAGGACGTCATAGTACCATGCCTCCCACTGACCCGACATGGTTCATCTCTGGGCAAGTTTCCATGCTCATGGCCATCTGGGTCTGGAGTTGGAGGGTAGGGTGCATATATGCGTTGGTTTCGTGTATGTCAAGCTTGGGCCATGGTGCGCAATCGGATCCAGCTTCCACATACCCTCTACATGCTAACACGGTGTGCCGTGATGAATGAATGGACTCAGGGATGACGCAGTGCCATCGTGCTAATTCCCTGGCAAATGTTTCCTTACCTTCTACATGCACACGCACATGAACCAGCTGGCCTATCTCATCACGGACTCTGACAAGTTCTTCTACACGACCGACGGCGGACGTGACTGGCACTCTCTGTCTGCGCCATCACCTCCGAATTCGTTCGGTGTAGCCGTTCTGCGGTTTCAGCCCTGCTCTGACTATCTTATCTGGGTTGGGAATGTTGGATGTGCAGGCACTGCTGGGAACTGCTGGGCAGAAGCACAGTTCTTGAGGGACAATGGTCAGAGCCGGAACTTCATCGAGGACTACGTCGTTAACTGTGACTGGGCTCGCAATGACGAACACCTCGTCGACTGGATGCAGATCATCTGGGAGTCTTATCGGAACAAGCAGGGTTCCCAAAGTGCGTTCGGGAGGGACAACGTGCTTCAGCTCATCTCGGGGAGGGACTATTTCGACAAGAAGACGAAGCTGTTTGAGCATGTCATTGGATTCACCAAGTTCTCGGAGTTCTTGATCATCGCTGAGGTACGTTCATTGGATCATGATGCACTTTCTACACAGGCTGATGTGGGGGTACTAGTACTTACCTCCGCAGAATGCACTGGATCTTCAGGTTTCCCTCAATGGACGGACATTCGCAGCGGGTCAGTTCCCTCCAGGCATGCATCCTAACACACATGTATGTCTTTTTAGCGCACTCACATACATTCTTCATACAATGCTGACCATCTCCCATAGGCATACACAGTCCTAGAATCGAGCACTGGATCGATCTTCCTGCACATGACCATGTCTGAATGGCCAAACCTGTTCTGGGGCAACCTCCTCAAGTCGAACTCGAACGGAACATACTTTGGCTTGTCGATCGAGAATGTGAACCGGAATGACATAGGATTCATCGATTTCGAGAAGTTGGTTGGGCTGGATGGGACTGTGATGGTCAACGTTGTGGCGAATCTGGCGGAGGCTACGCTTTCTAGGAGCAAGGTGCTCCAGATGCAGATCACGCACAATGATGGTCAGTGAATTCTGTTTGACGAAGTAACCCACGCTCAAGGCAAATCCTCCTCCAGCAGTTGCACATACTTCAAGTATCTTCGCGCAGGGGAGGATGAATGTGGAGACCATATGTCAGCTGGAGTTCAACCACTTCATGCCCAAATCCATGATCTCGCTTTGGAATGGACTCGACAAGGAGCCTGAGAAGGGCAGGTACGTCACTGCATTTTCTTCATCTCATCTTTTATGTACTTTCCGTCCTTTTAGGAGCATTGAGGAGCTTGAGGCCCCGGATTTCAGCCATAGTGCCTCTACCTATCTCATCTGTCACTGCACTGCTGAGAAGGATTGCAACGCAAAGCCAGTCAGAGTGCGCAGCCTCGTACCATCAAATGCAATCAATTCGGGTTCTCCCTTGACCACCCTTCTACTGTCGCAACAAACGTTCACTGTGGATAGTAAACCCTATTGAATTCAGCGTAAAATTCAGTGTATTTTTGTTGTGAATTTCAGCGTGAATCCGCGGAGATGGTAATGAATTTCAATGGATTATACACTGAAAATTCAGTGCAAAATGCACTGATCCGGCATCTACCACGTCTGAATTTCATTGTATTTTTGCAATGATTTTCAGTGCCTCGATATTCCCACTGAATTCCAAAGCATGTTACATTTCAATGTATTTCTCAATGGAATCACACTAGATTTTCTACTGGAAGGCAGATTGGTGTAAAGTAGCTACAAAGGATCTAGCAACATGTAGGCAAGTCTACACCGCGAGACGACTCAAGAAAAACCAGAATGAACGAATCTGATTCACCCAGTGACTGATGGAGAAGCTTGAGGAACAGATCGTGTGTGCGTGCAGGGTGGTCAAACGGGCTTGGGTAGTTGGTCAGGTTAGGTTGGTACTCACTTCACTCCCCTCGTTTGCCACTTCGAGGCTCGAGCGATGGATGTGATAGCGTGAGGTGGCGGGCAAGAAGTGATATTTGGAGACAGTGTTAGCCACGCTGAGTTCGGAATCCGATTACATAATGAACTCACCTAATAGCATCTCAACTGTCAAAACCTGGCAGTCAGAGAAAAAAAGACCCTATACGGGTATAAGGGAACTCATTCTCAATAGTTTTAGTAGGTGTGAGACACTTCAGTCACCCCATACATGGGGCCTCTTAGGTGCCACATATTTGGTGAGAGCAATATACCTAAGGGGTATCAATTCCTTGGTCCTCCCATCATTTTCCTGGGCTATCCCACTCTTCACCAAGATTTC